>JACEII010000488.1:0-21215 GCA_014332785.1 Antheraea mylitta
AAATATACTAGCCCTTGTTCGCGACTTTCCCCAGTTAACATGGTAAAAGTTATTTTTCTATCCCTTGTGAAAAGTTTTTTTTTTTTCTGGATCTAACCTCATCATCGCAGGCCTTTTCATCCGTAACAGATGATTTAAGTAGCATTCTGGCGATAGAATCTAATCTATATACCCTTTTTTATACTCCTGACAACATGTACGCATAGCTTACTGAAGATCAATTCAGCAGTTAGAGCAAGAAAGCGTAACAGACGAACAACCTTATTATCCCTATTTATATTATATTATAACCCTATTTATCATGTTAGTTTAGCTACTTCACTATACGTTGTTTCTCAGGGCTTAGCCCAGTGACCATTCATATTTTCGCCTAGGCTGCAAAATTACGCTTTCTTATCTAGAAATTAAATAGTTTGATAATACTAAAATTTAAGCAATAAGAAACCGGTCAAAGTACAGTTATATTCTATACTAGCCGCTGCCCGCGACTTCGTTCGCATGGACATAGTTAATTTGGGCTAACTAATATGCAGCGCAAGCTCTCAAGAGGAAAAAACACCCCGATTTTTAATCATTCTTCATCGTTGCTCCGCACCTATTGGTCTTAGCGTGATGATATATAGCCTATAACCATCCTCGATAAATGAGCTATATAACGTTGAAAAAATTTCAAATCGGATCAGTAGTTCCTGAGATTACCCCCTACAACGTCACAATTCACAACGTCACAAACTTTACCTCTTTATAATATTAGTAAAGATTAAAACCAGAGTGCCATGAAATTAGTATACAATAACAATCTAAAATTTTATTAATGTATTATTAAAATAAAATTGTAAATGCAGAATATTTGGAAGTCTGGGATACAACTGTAAAGAAACAATATTCAGTTAATTCTGATTTTTTCATTACTTCAGATATTAAATCCTTGCCAATAAAGCACCTTGTACATATTGTAAAATCAATATAATTTTATAAGTATTAGATGTTTATATAAAAAATGTTTGGACTAGGAAGAGCACATGATCAATTCCGTACAAATCATGACTGTTGTCATTTTGTTTCGGTTTTTTAAATTTTTATTAAGAACATTTCTACTGGAAAATCAAACAATAAAATGAAAATCAAACAGCTAAATTAGTTTATATGTTTGTTATACTTAACATATATACTGGGAAATCAAACAGTCTAATGACTTTGTATATTTATTAAGTTTAAACATTTCTATTAGAAAAATAAACAGTGAAGTGAGTTCGTTCATTTGTTATTCCTAACATTTCTAATGGAAAATCAAACAGTGAAGTGAAAATCAAAAATCCGAGTTAAGCTTTTGCGACTTAACAGATCATCGTGGAAATCTGCATACACCTTGTTAGGAGTACAGGAAGCAATATAGGGTACCATCCTTTCAGAAAAAAATGTCTTGTATCGCAACAAACGAGAGAGAAGGCCCGAACAAAAGCTAGTACTTTTATAAAAGATATTAGCAAAGAAGAGTTTATAGTTTGTATATAACATTTTGAATCCTATCATTAATTACAATGTCCTATTTAAGAAATATCAATACTTATATATAGAAACTATAAATATTTGATAACTCACTGAATTTGTCAGCAAAATTAAATTAAAGATTTGAAGAAGTCATATTAAACACGTCAAATAGTTAACTAATTGTGTAAAATAATATTTTAGGTTTTTCAACACAAATAAAGAAAGCGAACATAAAGGACATATGGAGCAAAAGTTATTTTTCTATCCCTTGGGAAAAGGTTTGTTTTCTGAAGGTACCCTGTATGTCCTTTTTTGTACTCCTAGCAATGTCCAATGTCAACGATTCGTGCAGTAGTCAGAGTGCGAAAGGGTAACAGATGAACATACTCACATTGGTATTTATGTCGGTTATGATACTGATATATTGTTATAGTAGGCCTGGCTGCATAGTTACGTTTTTAGAGATCAAGTATTTATGACGGTACTAAAATCTAGGAAATAAAAAACAGGTCACAGTAGAAATATTTATTACATAATAAAGCTTAGAATAAAGTGTACTTATTAAATACAGTATAACAATCTAAATACATGCATTTTTTTTCTCGAACTGACTACTCTATTGGCTTTATTAGACCTTCACAGCTTCACCGGACTACAAGCATTTTATTAATTTATTATGTGTCAGTCCTAAATTATTAAGGAAAAGTCATGAGATAATGTTACTAATGGACTATTATAAAAAAACTAATTTCTCTCTGTTCTCTACAATTATTCTAAAAATATATTTAGTACAGTCCGCACCAATTTTCCTGAACGCTCGGAATATAATTCAGCTGAACACAAATTTTGGTATTATATGCATAACTCCGAAAAAACTTCTAGATAAAGAAATGTCAATTTTAGATTCCTATAATTTCAGACTGTGTTATACGCCAAAACAAACTTACGTCTATAGTCAGAGATTAAATAAAGAGTGTATATTGTTTTTAGAATTTTTAATAAACTATTCTTTGACTTCGACCTAAACAAGAATTTTTGATTAATTAAATGAACTGTATACCTATTATTTTAAGTTAATTAATGAATAAATATTGTAGTATGACATCCGTAGTTTAACTTTAAAATCTCAAAATATATATATATATATATAAAGAGGTATTTCTTTTTTTTTCGAACTGACCAAGCGTGGTCTTTACAGCTTCACCGGACTAAAAAGAGGTAAAATTAATGAGTTTGTTCTGGGTAACCTCTGGTACTATTGATCCGGTTTTCACTGTTAGAAAGCTACATTATACATATTATCCCTCCGTACTATAGATAGCTATACCTTTTTATTTTGGTATATACACATAGTTAATTACAATAAAGGTCATTAAAATCAGCTAAAATTATATAATACATATGGCATACGCTGCTTGAACAAATTGATAATTAGGTCAAAACTTAAGCACCTGTTTTTTAAATTGATTTAGAACGAAAATCAAGTGCAGTGTGTCCTCCAGAAATATTGCTATTGTGTAAATAGTCACCTGGTATATTGGTGAATCAACTTTTTAGGTACCCGCTCCTTTAGTGCCCCCCAATAGCAATGTTGTTCAAAAATACATAAATATCTTTTAAATAAAAAATATATTTTAGATGTTTAGAAAAATAGATCTATAACAGTAATAGATTCTTATTATCAACTAGCTGACCCGTGCAACTTCGTCTGCACCAAATTGGTTATCACTGGTTTCAATTGTATTTTTAAACGTGGAAAAATTGAATAAAACGAATACCCGATTGCAGCCACAACTATCGTTTCCAGTTGTGAATCCAAACTATCCACGGATTAACTGAAACATTACCAGATTACATGTGATTTTTTTTTTAATAAACCTAGTACCCGTTCGTAGCATCATTTACCACTCCGTTGTTTGTAGTCCGGTGAAGCTGTTAAGACCTTGCTCGGTCAATAACGTAGTCATTTCGAGAAAAAAAATCATCTACCAGGATCAATTAAGATAAAAAGTAACCTACATAAAACTAAATAAACATCTCTACCATTTACTTTCTCATAAATATCTTCAACTTGTATTAAAACCTTTTTGTACTCCATTGTATTAAAGAAAAATATATGAACACCGTATCGAAACGTCAAATATCGTGCAAAAGCGTGAACTGTCACTTGCTTGAAACTATAGTTTAAGAGTTATAAATTGTTTCGAAAACGTATTCTAAATATATTTATGAAATATTTTTATAAATAATCTTTGTACCACTCACAACATAGTACCTTTTAGTAATTTATCCATGTTGATATGTTTCTATTGTAGATTATTCTACGTTGTTACACTAAATATTTGTCATTAAATTTATATCGTGTATTTGTCATACTTGATATTGGCGAAATTACCTACATAGGCAGAGGCCATACCAGAAAGAATCAATCAAGCCAGTTTTATATATTATATTCATCCGAACAACAGGTTACTTGGTTGCCGGCAAGAGTTGCGTTTATTTGTGCATATCGTACCTTTACAGACAAAAATATTGATTTTTAAATAATTTTAGGATGTTTTTTTTACTAACTTTGAAACGTTATTAAAATGGAATTATTATTGAAAGACATTTTTGGTATTGACAATAATGTGCTTGATGGTATTTTTTGGAAATAAAAATAAAAGTAATCTTAACCTATGTTAGAATAGCAATGATTTTATTATTACTATATTTAAATATAAATAAGTACAAATTTCATCTTTCATACTAATTCAGTTATTAACTCAATATTTAGATCGATTTATTGCTATAAAAATAATATGTGTATAAAATATAGCTATAGGTATAGTTTAGTGCAGCACTGGCTGCACGATAATGATAGCGATAATTGTGGCAGCGTATGTTATCGACGCATTTTTTTTTTCGAAATGTATACGCTGTTGACCTGGAAAGGTGTTTACAGCTTCACCGAACTATTGAGGCGAGCGCTGAAAGCACTCAACCGACTTAGGATGTTTGGGCGAACAACTCAAGGGTACACGGCACATCTCGGCTTGGACTGTCGCCTGTTTTGTGCAAAAATCGTGACCTATCTGAGCAAACCTAAGCTAAGCTATCTAGATATACGTATATAAGTTATTAAAACATGCATGTGTACCAAGCATGCCTGCCTCAACAACTCCTTCCTATATGTATTTTGTGTCGGAAAAAATTCTCTAAACTATATAGGATAGGATAGGATAGGGAAAAGTAAGGGTAGAACTCTTTGTCGTTTATATCTTTGCAAAAGAAAAACAGCGTGTAAGCATGTAGGCGTGCACGTGTGTATAGGTGATGTGTTTGATGTTGTAGCAGTGATGTAAAGTTTTGTGTCCCTGTATTGCGTAAACAGCGTAGAGCGTCAGCGTCTAGGGAACGGACCTAGGCTTGTGCCGTTGCCGAGCGGGGCCTAATCTGGCGTGCGGGAGTGAAATTTACCCCCAGACCACGGCAGCGTGATCTGTGGTTATACGGGCGTGGACGTGAACACGCTCTGTTTGAAGAGACAGGCTGGTACTGATCTTTCGCTGACATGACTGAATCAGGAGGGAATGTAAAAATGTGTCACGGTCGTCTTCTATACTACGCAGCGTTGGGTACGGGTTCATAATTCGCGGCGGATACCACTAAAGGGCTGGGTTGATTCGCGGCTTTTTCGAAATAACTACGTGTAAGTGATTTTATATACGCCCAGACAGAAAGCATCTCCAGGTCCCTGTGGAGATCCTTATTCCTGACGTACCATGGGGCACCGGTGATTTACGTAGGGCTCGGTTCTGGAGAACCAGCTTGAATACGATTTTGCGCATGTGCAAAGACCAAACAACTGTACGTCATAATCGGACGGATGCAAGTTTTATATAAAGCGAGTTTATGTCTGGGGGACATTTTACTCTTATGACAAAGCAAATGATAGAGACGACTCAAGACCATAGCGACTTTGTTTCGCAGTCTATCTGTGTGTGAATCGAAATTTAAGTGTTTATCTAAAGTGACGCCGAGATATTTCACCTCACCGGCCCAAGGTATTTCGGTTTCGTATAGCCTGATGGTCGACGACGGATGTATTTAAGGTGGCGTCAATCCCAAGTCATACGTTTACGTTTATCGTTGTTTTATTGTATATGGTGAAATCTTAATATCAATAATGTTTAAAATAATAATAAAATGAAATTTGTTCTTTGCTATGGAAAACAATAATTGGTTGGAAATTTATTATTTTTATTTATAAAATATATCAGAGAGTATACAAATGATTGTTTATAAAGAACTGTGTCTGACTGTAATAAATTCATGCTTTGTGTTTAAAAGTTACTGAAAAAAAATGTTCCTAAACCTATTCATAAATCAAAATGCGCATTGAACATACAACGTTAACCGGCTACCAAGTGTCCTTTCGGCCTAATACCACTCTCTCACAGAAAACCGACGTGAAATAACAGTGCTTGCATTGTAGTGTTTCGTTTGGTCAGTGAGAGCGCCGGAGGCCCAACTCTTTTCTCCTTTCCTCCTTTGCCTTCTCTTACCCTCCCCCATATAAAGGTTGGCAACGCACTTGCGACAAACCTGGTGTTGCTAGAGTCTATAAAGGGTGGTGATCACTTAACATCACGTGACCCACCTGTTTGTTTGCCTCCTATGGCATAAAAAATATATATATATATATTGATATATTAAAGAACCAGGTATTTTAAAATTCTTGTTCTTTTAACGTAGCCGGCTCTTGTACTAAGGTGTCGCAAAAAAGTCTAGTTACGTTAACTACAAATTTTTGTTTTTCGTTATCCTGGAGAACCCCTTGCGTTTTATGGGACAAAAAGTATCCTGGATGTAGCTTTGTGATATCAGTTATTACTGTGTTAACTTTCGTTAAGATTGGTTCTGTACTTTCAGAGTAATACGGGTTTAGATTCTAGACTTTAATCCTTTATCCTGAAGAACCCTTTGAGTTTTATGGGACAAAAAGTATATTTGATGTAATCTCGTAATAGTAGTTATCACTATGTCAAGTTTCGTCAAGATAGGTTCAGTACTTTCAGAGTGATGCGTGTGCATAGGGACAGACAGACAGACAGACAAAAATTGTAAAAAGATTATTTTTGGCTTCTATATCGATAACATAGTCTACCCTGATTAAAATTTTCAAAAAATATTTAATGTACAGATTTCGACTTGTTACAGTTTTATTATAGTATAGATTAGTGCTTCAGCAGTTATGCGTGTTTATACAAACAGACATTTCTAAAATTGATTGAAAGGTATTCTATTACTTATTCCTAGACATCTGCAACATTTTTTTTTAACGAAAATCGATAAAGTACAGGCACTTTTGATTTACATTCCTATTATATGTATATATTTCATTAGAATTTGGCCAGTCGGTAAATGTCATTGAGGGACAAAAAATGAAACAAAATACCATTTAATTTCTATATATTTTGAAATAATCAACAGATATAACATATCGTATATACAATTTTACATAAGTTCTTATTATAAAAACAATTGATCACTCTAAACTCAAAGGCGGGCTTCCGTTAAATTCCTCAGCGAAATGATCTACACCACTTCTATCATTGTCTACATTGTCAAAATTAATTTTAACCGGATTAAAAACACTTTTCACATACGTCCTATTTATCGATGTTACTGGACTTATCGTAGCCGGACAATTTTCAGGGATATTTTTTGATATGGCAACACTATTTTCGACATTTCTTAACGGACTCTTATAAGATTTTATTTCAGATTTATTTATCATGTGAATTGTACTTAAAGGAGGCGGTTCGCCGTACATTTTAAGCCTGTTAATTTTTTCATTGACCTGCTTTCTTCTGAGCAAAAGTTTTGGCGACAATTCTTGTGTATCTTTCTGCTTGAATGTGGATTCAAAATCCAAACCCGAGAGATCGTAATCGTCAATAATATTTGCTTTTACACCCGTCGGTGTATCTATAAACATTCTATTTTTAACTAAATTTACATTATTAATTCTGTACGGAGTTATATTTTCATTATTTTGTAATCTGGTAACATTGTTTTTCAATTTGACACATTCTTCGCAAAATGTCTGCCTATTTAAAGGTAGCTTTTTATCTAAGTCCTCAATAATTTCTCTCGTTTTGACATTCTTTGGAGTTTTTGTGAAGTAAGTAAACTCCGTTACTCGGTATTGCGGTATATTTTTTCTAGTGTTGCCAACGCGCTCCTGCAAATTGACACAGGCAAAGACTTGACCGGTATCTAAAACTCTTTCGTAACCAAACTTTTTTAAGCCTCCCCAGAAATTGATACAGACTATATTTTTATTTTCATCTGCTAGGAAGACATTTTGAAATTGATTTTTATTCGATTCGAAGCTTTGAATCGATGGTTCTATCGAAACTATAATGCCCACAGTATCGATTTCGTTGTAACCGTTAGTGCGTGAAGATCTCTGAATTAATTCTTTTATATGGTAACACTTCCTTACGAAAGGTTGTATATGAGGTTTGATTTCATTGTTTTCTTTATATTTTGATTTATTAAAGACTGACTGCCGGCCAGCGGATATCTGTAACTCTGAACATCTGAAACAATTGTAACAAAATATACCAATTTGTAATGTAAAAACGTCTCGTAAATCGACGATTGTACCCGATCGACTTTCTTGATGGTTCTTCTCGATGACTGGGTTCTTTGTCCGAACCGGTGGTAGTTTTTGACGTTCATAAGTGCCTTAATAGAGCCTAAACTGAATAAAATATGTTTGATGACCGCCGGCTGGCACTCACTGCAGAGCATGAGTCATTGTCACGTTACGACTGAGCCGAGCGTGTAAGCGTGAGCGCGAAACAGCTATAGAGAGGCGCGAGCGGCCTAAGCATTCGTTTTATATAGCATCTATTTCTCTTCCACTCCATCGACAGTTGCGTCCGAGTCGTTATCGCGTAAAGTTATCTTCCGTAAACCGACTTAACAGACAACCAATTTTTTTTAAATACCTTATAGGTTTTACTGCGGCATTTGATTACAATCCCACCTGATAGTAAATGACGATGTGCCCTAAGATGGTACACTAATGGTGTTATTACAAAATTGTTAAATACGTATTAAATACTTGCTTTAAAAAGGTTTAAAGTTTACTAATATTACCATTAATATAGACTATTCGTGATGTTTTTACGTTGGGAAACAACACCATGGAGCATGGATTCTGATGTGTCACTAAAACTCCCAGGAATGTTCTAACAAGACGGCCACTACCTTAGTTAGTTCATTGAAATGGTCTCAAGAAACTTGTAATCGACAATGGCAGTAATAATTTACTAAAAGATTATTTGATAAAGAAAACATAAATGGTAGAGCCACGCTGAAGCTATTACTGGTTTCCAAACGAACACCGACGTGAAGTAACAGTGCTTGCATTGTTGCGTTTCGTTCAGTCAGTGAGAGCGCCGGAGTCCTACCTCTTCTTCCCTCCAACTCACACTCATCCCTCCCTCTCTCTCTCTCCCTCCCCCAAAC
The DNA here is from genome assembly GCA_014332785.1 of Antheraea mylitta. Classification (NCBI taxonomy): domain Eukaryota; kingdom Metazoa; phylum Arthropoda; class Insecta; order Lepidoptera; family Saturniidae; genus Antheraea; species Antheraea mylitta. The sequence continues at coordinate 9,019 of JACEII010000488.1, forward strand.
ACAGGATGGCAACGCACTTGCAATTCCCCTGGTGTTGCTAGTGTCTATGGACGGTGGTTATCACTTAACATCAGGTGGCTCACCTGTCCCTTTGCCTCCTATAATATAAAATAAAATATTTAATGTAAGAAGTATACCTGACAGAAGTCGGTACTACGTTCATTACATTTATCCAAGCACCTTCTTTGATCAGTTCCATTACCGATTCATTGGGTTTCCAGACGGACAGCATTCCTGTCACAATTATATATAATATAAAAAATTTTGAATACAAAAATTTTACAACATTTTTTGATAAACTTTATAGTTTCGTCAAAAAATGAGAAATTAATATTTTAATGTGAAAAATAACTTCGAAACGCCGTCGATTTATCAAAAAATTATACAGTAGCTTTTTTGTAGAGCATTCAATTTTTTACAAGAAAATGAGTTCTAGCCTTTTTGATGAACCATTAAAGAGTTATAAAACCCTAAATTCCAAAAAGCAAGCTTTCGCGTGTTAATCTTACGGGTAATAGAAATTTATTCTTTATCATTTCCCACAATATTTTCGATATATTTAAGAAAAAAAAAAGTCGATTTTTTGGAATCAGTCTAATGTATATAATAGACTAGCCTCTGCCCGCAATATCGTACGCGTGGAATAGTTTTGCTTTGGTCTAACGCTAACAAGCACCGGAAGCTCGCAAAATGAAAAAAAAAACCTAATTTTTAAACATTTTTCCAAATCGGACTAGTAGTTCCTGAGATTACCCCCTACAACGTCACAAACTCACAAACTTTACCTCTTTATAATATTAGTGTAGATAATAATTGAAGATACGAGTGGATATAGATGATATGCATAATTTTGACGTGAAAGTTCTCATTAAAATTCTGATTGGCAATCTTTTTGTATAAGAATGGGCCGGTAGGGGTAAACACTGTGTCGAGTAGTGTCGGAGCAGTGTTTCGCTCGTTTTCGGATATTAGAAAACAATGAAACATACGCTCTTCTTGGTTTCTTTTTAAGAGTTTTACTTCAAAAAAGAAGAGATTCGCATCTCATCTGTATTTTATTTTTAATGTTCGTCATCTAGTAACTTCGTCATTCATAAACCGATTAAAAAAGTTATTATTTTATTGGGTTCCGATCGGGCGCTCAACGAGAGCGGTTGTCCCTTTAGCTACGCGCTTCGATTTCGATACTCGTGATTTAGTGACGTCTGTTATTACTTCGGGAGTGTTCGTCATTGTTCCGATCGGGCGCAGGTGCACGCACACCTGCATTCTTTTCCCAGAAATTGAGTGAGACCTTTCCATTGTATTTATTTATCGCTTTATTTAATTCTTAGTATAATTATTTGTTTACTCAGTTGTTTATCTATTTATTTACGTAGCTCTTTAGTAATTTCTTTATACATTTATATACTATTCAATTATTTATTTAATTAGCTATCTATTTACTTATTTGTTTTCTATTTATACATTTTATTTATTTGTATATATATTACATAAGTGGATAGTCCCGTAGCTTACCGTTTGGCATGCCCCCCTGCCCTTCAGGCAGGGAGGTTGGTTCGTGGCGCCCACTTCTCCCTTAGGTCAACATGGAACAGGCAGCTCATTTCAGAGATTTTCTTTTACGACAGGGCCCAAACGCGGATATCGTTGCTAGTTTCGATAACTATGTAGCGTTATTCGGTGAAACTACGCAGTACGTGCCCCGTGTGGCAACCGCGAATTCTTACGCGACTCTCTTGTCGCAATCGCCATCTGACGTCCAAGATAGGGGCCTAATAGAGGCCCCAATACCGAGCTCCAGCTCGGAGACCGGCTCCGAGATGGAGCTTGACGTAGCGGCGTCCACCGAGCCGCCTGCGACCGATAACGCGCCCGCGATTCCCGCGCCTTCAGCGCAAAACATAGATAATGACGGTTATAAAACCGTTTCTTACATTAGACGCCGCGGTTCGCGTTCGTCAGATTCTGACTCGGGTTCTACACCCCCCGAAAAGTTAGTTAATATAAATGGCGCCCGGTTGCCAGCACCGACTACACCGACAGTCTCTAAGCCACGCGTGGGCGGACCTAGCTCCGTTTCTGTCGCTCCTTCCCAGCCTACGGGATCTACAGCTAGGAAACAGCGCGCCCCGCCTCCTGTCACGATCCAAGACAAGTCCCAGTGGACTTCTATCTCGAATCGACTTAAGACACGCTCAATCAATTATACGTCCGCCCTCAGTACTCCGGCGGGCATTCAAGTTAAATGTCCCACCTCTACAGACCATCGTGCGCTAACAAAATTCCTTAGGGAATCAAAGTTAGCCTATTTCACTTTTGCACTCGAAGAGGAACGCCTCCTCCGCGTAGTGCTTCGCCGCGTCCCGGCCGAGATCTCGGTCGATGACGTCACTCTCTCCCTTAAGGAGGAGAATTTCCCCGTGCGTGAGGTACATCGGATGTACCATCCACGCACCCGCGCCCCGTACAACATGGTCTTAGTTCTCCTCGACCGCTCGCAGGAGGGCAAGGCCATCTTCAACCTCACATCTGCGATCTAAACGGCATCACCGTTGAGCCCCCACGCAAGACCCATACCCCGTCGCAGTGCCATAACTGCCAGTGTTATGGTCACTCGGCGAGGAATTGCCACCTCCGCCCCAGGTGCGTCAAGTGCCTGGGAAACCACGCCACGAAGGAGTGCGCACGCACTCCCGGCACTCCTGCACCTCCGAGTTGCGTGTTGTGCGGTAACGCGGGTCATCCTGCGAACTATCGCGGTTGTCCCCGTGCACCGCGCACACAACGTCCCCGTCAGGCGAGGCAGGCGCCCAAAGCACCTGTAGCCGCCGCCCGCCCTGCGCCTCCACCTCTCATGTCCGTGGATGCCTTCCCGGGCCTGCCGGGCGCCTCCCGGGCCCCGGTAGCGCCCGCGCCCACGACCTCACCGCGCTCGCCACCCTCTGTGCCGCGCGCGGCTCAACCCGGGCGGGCCCCTATGGCCCCCTGAGCACCCCGACCTCAGCCTCAGGCGCCGCTGCCACAGGCGGCTTATGCTTCATCATCCTCTCTCTCGGGTAAATTCGACTGGATGAAGCATTTACTCCGTGAACACGACATGAAGGAGGTCCTCGCCTTCTACGCCATCGTCGAGGTAGAAGAGGAGCTAGGTCTCCTCACTGCTCTAGCGCGCTTCCCGGCTATCGGAGCCACCATTCAGCGCATCGCCCGGTCACCCTCTTTTAAATAAGTGTTAAAATTCACGGGTCTTAATAAAGTAAAACCACGCGCGTTTTTCAATGCGAGATCCCTTCGGTCACAGCGCGATCTAGTAGCTGACTTTTTGCGCGATAGACAGATTGACGTTTTCCTCATCCAGGAAACGATGTTAAAACCGAGTATGCGTAATCCGAGAATCGCGAATTACTGTATAGTCAGGAACGACCGTGTCACCCGCGGGGGTGGCACGTTAATCTATTTTAGGCGTTCGTTGTACTGCATGCCGTTAGATCCGCCCGCGCTAACCAATATGGAAGTGTCAGTGTGTAAATTAGGTATGACCGGTCACTCGAATATTATTTTAGTTTCCGCGTATTTGCCACCAAACAAAGAATTGCTAAGATCCGATTTGCAGGCGCTACTTAATTTAGGAGATTCAGTTATTATAGCGGGGGACCTCAATAGCGGGAACGTTATCTGGAATAGTCCGTGTACCTCTCGTAACGGGAGAATACTCGACGAACTAGGTAGGGTTCTCGCTTTTGACGTCATAGCCCCTCTGGAACCCACGCACTATCAAGATCATTGCCGACCCACAGTATTAGATATAGCTCTCTTAAAAAATATCACGCTTACTGTACGACTCATACAAGTAGTACACGAACTTGATTCAGATCATCGCCCGGTTGTTTTACAGTTAGGTCACAATTCAGACTTCACCCCGCCGTCGGTTAGGGTGGCTGATTACGCGAAACTCGTTCAATATTTTAAAGAAAATCCGTCGTCTAGTAGTTTAGACAGGATTCCGGACGTGTTGGTGTCTAAAGCCGACGCGGATTCGGCCATCGATTCCCTGGTTGATTATCTCCAGACCGCCGTCAGGGTGACCTCGAAAGAGGTACAAGCGGCGAACGATCGCCGTTTTATACTCCCTGACGACGTGAGAGCATTGATCACGGAAAAGAACGCCGCGACTCGAGCTTACGACGCGTACCCGTCTATAGAAAATCGCGATCGTTTACGTTTGTTACGAAAAACAGTCAAATCTCGTATTTCTGAGATCCGGGGCGACAGGTGGGACAGACTCCTGGAGGGTCTCCAGCCGTCTCACCTGTCGTACTGGACTCTAGCGCGAACTCTCAAATCAGACATGGTCACTCCAATGCCTCCTCTCGACAGAGGCCCCGGGTTGCCTCCCGCGTTCGATAGCATAGATAAAGCGGAATGCCTTGCCGCAAGCTTAGAGAAACAGTGTTCGCCAAACACTGATAACACTGACCCTTCCATCATAGAGTCTATCGAAACAACCGTAGAGCATGCACTCGCGTCTCCTCCGGCGGATACCCTAACCCCGATAACGTTTGACGAAGTTTCGGCCGCCATCAAACGTCTCAAGCCTATGAAGTCCCCAGGTCCCGATGGGATCAGGAACGAGGTTCTGAAACTCCTTCCTGATCGCATCATAGCTCTATTGGTCTGCGTCTTCAATGCGGCCATGTCCAAGGGTCACTTTCCAGCCGTCTGGAAAAAGGCCGTAGTGATAGGTATTCACAAGCCCGGCAAGAAAGCTACGCTTCCCGTTAGCTATCGCCCCATTAGTCTGTTAGATACCTTAGGAAAACTTTACGAGCGGCTCCTTCTGAACCGTCTTCAGTTCTCGATCACAGATTTAAAATTAATACCACCTGAGCAGTTCGGATTTCGCGCCGAACACTCTTGCACGAATCAAGTACACCGCCTCACGGAGTACATTTTCTCTAAATTTAACGCCGATCCGAAACGTAAACCGAAACGCACAATTGCAGTCTTCTTCGATATCGCCAAGGCCTTCGATAAGGTCTGGCACGGAGGGCTCATCCATAAATTATGTAAATCTCGCGTACCCGATAGGTTAATTCATATTATCCGCGATTATCTCACTGATAGAACATTCCGCTTCAGAGTGGATGGTGAACTATCGCTGCCCCACCTGATACGCTCAGGTGTGCCACAGGGCTCCATACTCGCGCCCACGCTCTTCAATCTGTTCATCAGTGACCTACCTCGGTCTCGGGGGGTCGAGATAGGTTGTTACGCTGACGATACCGTTATTTACACTTCCGGCTGGCGGTCGGACTTTCTTAGGAAGCGCATCGAAAAAGCCGTTCTTACTCTCGGTGAATGGTTTCGTCGATGGCGCATAGAAGTTAATCCCGATAAGAGTGCCGCAATACTCTTCGATCCCACGAAACGCGTTAATAAATTTGAGCCCATCAGGCTATACGGAATCGATATTCCTTGGGTCGAAGAGGTCAAATATCTCGGTGTCACATTAGATAAACATTTAAAGTTCAATTCACATACAGACAGAGTGCGAAACAAAGCCGCTATGGTCTTGGGTCGCCTCCATCCGTTACTTTGTCATAAGAGTAAGATGTCCCTCAGACACAAGCTCACTTTGTATAAGACGTGTATCCGTCCCGTGATGACATATAGCTGCCCCGTTTTTGCGCATATGTCCAAAGATAACTTTCATAAGCTGCAGGTTCTCCAAAATCGTGTTTTACGTAAAGTGACCGGTGCTCCGTGGTACATTCAGAGAGTCGATCTCCATAGAGACCTAGAGTTTCCTTCTATCTGGGCGTACGTAAAATCACTTACGATTAGTTATTTTGAAAAAGCTGCGAATCATCCCAATCCGTTAGTGGTATCCGCCGCAAACTATGAACCCGTACCTAACGCTGCGCGTTATAAAAGACGTCCGCGATGCATTTTTACCGACCCTCCTGATTTAATCACGTCAGCGAACGATCAGTACCAGCCTGTCCCTCGAAGCAGAGCGTGCTCACGTCCACGCCCGCGTAACCACAAATCACGCCGCCGTGGTCTGGGGGTTAATTTCGCTCCCGCACACCCGATTAGGCCTCCCACGGCAGCGGCTCAAGCCTAGGTTCGATCCCTCGGTGGGGAGCCCTTGAGTGCGTTGCTTGCGCGATACGGTGACACACAAATATACATCACTGCTACAACACTACACGATCACCCCACACACGTGCACGCCTACACGCTTACACATGAAAGTGGAAGGGTTTACTTTTTTCCCTCATCGAACTGAAAAACTCTCAATTTTCCGATATTAAATATATGGAGGAGTTGTTGAGACGTGTATGCTTGGTACACATATACGTTTCAACAACTCATACATATATGGGTAGTTAGCTAGGTTAGCTAAGATAGGTCGCAATTTTGCATGCAACAGGCAACAGCCAAGCCGAGGTGTGCCGTGCACCCTTGAGCTGGTCGCCATAATAAAATCGGCCGAGTGCCTTAAGCGCTCGCCTTAGTAGTCCGGTGAAGCTGTTAAGACCTTGCTGGGTCAATAGCGTAGACATTTCGAAAAAAAAAAAAAATATATTTTATTGAAATGGGAATATTTTTAAGGGGTCCCATTATAATTTCATTGACATTGGATCTTATATTTCGAATATACACCAGACAACTCTTCGAAATCCAACAGGAAATATGAAGTGTTTGAGATTTTATTGGGTTTATGATAAGCCAAGACAAGATGATCGGGTATAAATTGGATGGGGGTACCCCAGATAATTTTTTTTACACATCCTTTACACATTACATTACATTAAAACAAAGTCCTCTGCCACGTCTGTCTATTTGTCAGACTTTCTGTTCGCGATCAATTCAAAAATTACTGAACGGATTTTCATACAGTTTTCACCAATAGATAAAGGAAGTCACGAGGAAGGTTTAAGTATATCATTTGTCCAGTATTTGATAAATATTTAATTAATTAAGTTAATTTAAATGATTCGAATGTTCAATACTAATCGAATTATTCGGTTCGATTTTTGATAGAATAACTCGTTAAAAAGAATATTCGCACACCCCTACTTTTTATTCTATAAACTGTCATCCTTCTGTCGTGTTATTATATATAAAAAAAAGCTTGTAGACGGACACCAATAAAAAGTTGAGTTTTTGGCGGGATTTCAGTCTGACATGTAGTGAATTTTATATTTTATTCATAATCTTGTGTTATTTGACTTTATATTTTGTAAATTTGGTGGTGTTATATGTAATATAGTCAGTTTATTGTGCATAAGTGAAGTGAATGGAAAATAATACCACGGAGCATGAAATTCTGAGATGGCACAAAAACTCCCTGGAAGGTTCTAACAAGGGATCCACCATCTTGTTAGAATATTGACTCACACGACGCTTGGTATTGAAATGATCGCACGACGCTTGTAATATTATTGACTACGTGACAATGGCAGTAATAATCTAAAAGATTGATTGTCAAAAATAAAGTTTAATGGCTCAGATAGGTCGCGAATTGTATGTATCAGGCAACAACCCAAGCCGAGGTGTGCCGTGCACCCTTGAGCCAGTTGCCCAAATAAAATCGGCTGAGTGCCGCAAGCGCTCGCCTCAGTAGTCCGGTGAAGGTGTTATGATCTTGCTAGGTCAATAGCGTAGTCAGTGAGAGAGAAAAAATGTTATTACACGAAAAAAGTTGTAAACAAATGACAAAAAAAAAAATGCACCTTTAGTTACCAAAACCCCGTCTCCCTTTTCCTCCACCTCAGCGATCCTGACTTTCAACAACGTCACAACATTCCTCTTTTGACATAGTCCATGTTTTTCCATCTTCTCCAGTAATCTAGCCTGGACATCCCTGATCAGCCTCTCCCGACGTCTACTCGCGTGATCTTGTAATAACTTAGTTTGTGATTCCGTCAACTGATTCTGTTGATGAATCGCGTTTTTTTTTTAACTATATATATCATAGGGGGCAAACGAACATGTGGGTCTCCTGATGGTAAGTGGTCACCGCCGTTCATAGACACCAACCAGCAAGGTCAGGGTTATCGCAAGTGATGCGCATAAATAAAAATAGATCGTCATATGTATAATTATTTTGTACTAGCCTCTGCCTGCGACTTCGTTGGCGTGGAATAATTACTCTGAGCTAACGCTAACATACAGCGAAGGCTCTGAAGAGGAAAAAAAACGATTTTGAAATATTCTTCATTGGTGCTCTGCTCCTATTGGTCTTAGCGTGATGATATATAGCTTTCCTCGATAAATAAGCTATATAACACTGAAATAATTTTTCAAATCGGCCCAGTAGTTCCTGAGATTACCCCTACAATGTCACAAACTCACAAACTTTACCTCTTTATATATTTGAATTATTAGAATAATTAAAATTGTTAGAATAATCCGAATACTTCAAATTATTCGAATACAAGTTTGAAATGTTCGAATCGAATTACTCGATTCGATTCGAAATCGAATAATTCTTTAATTCGAATATTCGCACACCCCTATTTAAAATCCTAGTACTCACTTTGGATAAACAGACATACGAGTTTTTGTCGGGATCTTGGAATGTCATATAATGCAATTTATACTTTATTCATAATCACGTGTTATTTGACTCTATATTTTGTAAAATTGGTGGTGATTTACGTAATACAGTTCTGATATTGTGCACAAGTGAAGTGGATCGGAAATCAGACCCCACAGATCGTGTTATTGGAACGGTAAGGGATCGATCTCAACTATTCCCCTTGGATAGCCGCCCCAACGGTCCGCCCGGCGGAAGGTGGCCGCTTAGAGAGTCTACCTCGCGGACACTCTCCGCTGCCCCCCTTTGCGAGATGACTTCCTCACAAAAGGAGGCCACTGCTCGCTGTCGAGCGTGGCGGAAACCACACTCGGCAGCGACAAATTCATCCCAACCACCGCCGCCAGAGTGCGACGCTCTCACTCCGACGCAACACACTCAGAAAGAGTGTGCTGCGCGGTATCTTCGTCAGCACCGCACTCATGGCAGACGGCGGTCGGGTCCCTGCGAGCTATCCGGTGCAGGTACCACCCGAAACAACCGTGTCCGTTCAGCACCTTTTTTTTATATCATATAGGAGGCAAACGACCATGCGGGTCACCTGTTGTTAAGCGATTACCGCCGTCCATAGACACTAGCAACCCCAGAGGAATCACAAGTGCGTTGCCAGCCAGTGTTTGGTGGAATGGAGAGACAGGGGAGGGGAAGGAAGAGGAGAGGGGGTAGGGGAAGGAAGAGGAGAGGGGGTAGGGAGGGGAAGTGAAGGAAGAGGAGAGGGGGTAGGGAGGGGAAGTGAAGGAAGAGGAGAGGGGAAAAATAATAGCTTCAGCGTGGCTCTACCACTACTAAAACCTGCACCTGCACCAGCCTGAACGTCAGGGAGCCCCACTCCCTATTAACCCACTCCCGCAGGACCGGGCGGACGGCGTCAACGGTATACGTCCCGAAGCGCGCGTCCGCCAGGTCCTGCATCCACCTTTCAAGCTCCCCCTCCCTATAATCCCGCCTCTTGGCCTCTATCTCCAATACGCTTCCTCGCCGCCTTGAATTCGTAGACGCAACTCCTTTGGTGTTACTATTGTCTATGGACAGCGGTGACCACTTAACATCAGGTGACCTATATGCCATATATCATATAATAAAAAAATCTCTCGCCACTAAAACTCCCTGGAAACTTCTAACAAGACGGCCACCATCTTGATAGTTTATTAAAATGATCGCAAGAACCTTGTAATCTATACTAATATTATAAAGAGGTAAAGTTTGTGACGTTGTAGGGGGTAATGTCAAGAACTACTGGTCCGATTTGAATAATTCTTTCAATGTTATATAGCTCATTTATCAAGGAAGGCTATAGGCTAATATCAACATGCTAAGACCAATAAGAGCGGAGAAGCAATGAAGAATGTTTCAAAATCGGGGTATTTTTCCTCTTGAGAACTTCCCCTGTATGTTAGCGATAGCCCAAAGTAACTATTCCACGCGAACGAAGTCGCGGGCAGAGGCTAGTTAATAATAAATATCATTACCTGATCGACAATGGGAGAAAGAAAAAAAAATTGGGTGCCACATAAAAACAGACATACCTCAAACTCAAGAGGATCTCCACTTCTTTTCATCATTTTCGATATTTGCGAGCCGCTGTCAAGCAATTTTCTCTTGTTACTTGAATTCAGCATATCTTCTGAATCTTGTGATTCCTGAAAATATTAACAGACTAACTCAGCCATATCCAACCTGCGGCTCGCCAGGGCCAACTACACTTTATTTTCAACTAGACTCTACCTGCGACTTCGTCCCCGTGGAATAGTTACTCTGTGATAACTCCTAACACGCAGCGGAAACTCTCAAGAGGAAAAAATCCCGATTAAAAATAATCTTCATTGGTGCTCCGCTCCTATTGGTCTTAGCGTGATTATATATAGCCTTCCTCGATAAATTAGCTATATAACACTAAAAGAATTGTTCAAATTGGACCAGTAGTTCCTGAGATTACCCCCTACAACGTCACAAACTCACAAACTTTATCCCCTTCTTCTTTTCCTCTTCCCCTCTTCTCTAGCTCCCTCATAACCGTTTACCCCACTTATGTACACCATAAAAACCTACATCACTGAACGCGTACTTATAATGATTTACATATGGCCTTTCTATTTCTTTATACTAGCCTCTGCCCGCGACTTCGTTCGCGTGGAATAGATACACTAGCACTAACACGCAGCAGTTCTCAAAAGGAAAAAACATCCCGATTTTGAAAGATTCTTCATCTCTTCTCCGCTCCTATTGGTCTTAGCGTGATGATATATAGCCTCTAACCATTCTCGATTAATGAGCTATATAACACTGAAATAATTATTCAAATAGGACCAGTAGTTCCTGAGGTTACCCCCTACAACATCACAACATCACAAACTCACAAACTTTATCTCTTTATAATATTAGTATAGACATATAAATTTCTTCTGTACGTGTGTATGTCACGGAACTCCTCCAAAAGGGTTGGACCGATTTTTATGAAATTTTGACAACGTCCGCCGGGCCCGATAGTTTTACATAAATTACCAGTCAATACAAAAAAAATGACCAGAAATGAACTGTACCACATCGGAGAACTCTTTCTCTACTTCCTCGTAAAGTCTCTCAAGTAATGCCTGCCTTTCAGATTCATACTTCGTTTCATGGATATGTTCCAAACGCTCCGATCGTGTCACTGAAAAAGACAATCTTATATGGCGACTAGCTTCTACCTGCGACTTCGTTCGCGTGGAATAGTTACTTTAGGGTCTCAGGTGAAAAACAAAATGATTTTGAAACATTCTTCATTGGTGCTTCGCTCCAATTGGTCCTAGTAACGAACTTTTAGCCTTATTTGATAAATGAGCTATCTGACACTGAAATATTTTTTTTAATCGGTTCCTGAAATTAGCGCGTTCAACGTACTAAACAATCAAACAAACCCTCCAGCGGTATAGTATTAGTATAGATTACTACTCTTCTCTCGTACTTGAGTCGTCATTCAAATTACAATAACTTTTGATAGAGTGGATCGATTCTATTGAATCAAAAAATGGTTACTTTTTTTTATTGAAGCACGATAAAGTGACTGCACTATGCCTGATGATAAGCATAGTACTTTTTTAATGATACGGCGACCACCGAGAGACAGAGCATCCATCGTCGGTCGCCGCTATCATGCCGGCCATAATGACGAAAGTCACCCGGTACTGGATATGCACAGGCTGATCCCGAAACGCGACGCGCAAAAGCGAGTCAATATGACGGGCTTTTTCGCCATGTACATGGTGGTTGCGACCCAGTCGGGCTGTAAAACCCTACCACCCCGCTATCGCCATTGCCTCGTTCGTTGATCAGCAGGGTGCACGACGTGCAGGTGAGGTTGGCTTGGGTGTCTCAAGTCTTAAGATGTTACTCGACACCCCTTACACCCCAATTACTCCAGAATTATTACTCCAGAGAATATGCTTTATAATTTTCTAAGGTTTTATTGTGAACCCAGTACTTTAGCAGTGGTGCGTGTTCATAAAAACAGACAGACAGACAGACATTTCTAAAAATAATTGACATGTACTTTATAACCTATTTCTAGTCCCCTGCAACATTTTTTTTCACGAAAAATAAAAAAAAA
>JACEII010000489.1:0-21215 GCA_014332785.1 Antheraea mylitta
TTTTTTTTTATTTTTCGTGAAAAAAAATGTTGCAGGGGACTAGAAATAGGTTATAAAGTACATGTCAATTATTTTTAGAAATGTCTGTCTGTCTGTCTGTTTTTATGAACACGCACCACTGCTAAAGTACTGGGTTCACAATAAAACCTTAGAAAATTATAAAGCATATTCTCTGGAGTAATAATTCTGGAGTAATTGGGGTGTAAGGGGTGTCGAGTAACATCTTAAGACTTGAGACACCCAAGCCAACCTCACCTGCACGTCGTGCACCCTGCTGATCAACGAACGAGGCAATGGCGATAGCGGGGTGGTAGGGTTTTACAGCCCGACTGGGTCGCAACCACCATGTACATGGCGAAAAAGCCCGTCATATTGACTCGCTTTTGCGCGTCGCGTTTCGGGATCAGCCTGTGCATATCCAGTACCGGGTGACTTTCGTCATTATGGCCGGCATGATAGCGGCGACCGACGATGGATGCTCTGTCTCTCGGTGGTCGCCGTATCATTAAAAAAGTACTATGCTTATCATCAGGCATAGTGCAGTCACTTTATCGTGCTTCAATAAAAAAAAGTAACCATTTTTTGATTCAATAGAATCGATCCACTCTATCAAAAGTTATTGTAATTTGAATGACGACTCAAGTACGAGAGAAGAGTAGTAATCTATACTAATACTATACCGCTGGAGGGTTTGTTTGATTGTTTAGTACGTTGAACGCGCTAATTTCAGGAACCGATTAAAAAAAATATTTCAGTGTCAGATAGCTCATTTATCAAATAAGGCTAAAAGTTCGTTACTAGGACCAATTGGAGCGAAGCACCAATGAAGAATGTTTCAAAATCATTTTGTTTTTCACCTGAGACCCTAAAGTAACTATTCCACGCGAACGAAGTCGCAGGTAGAAGCTAGTCGCCATATAAGATTGTCTTTTTCAGTGACACGATCGGAGCGTTTGGAACATATCCATGAAACGAAGTATGAATCTGAAAGGCAGGCATTACTTGAGAGACTTTACGAGGAAGTAGAGAAAGAGTTCTCCGATGTGGTACAGTTCATTTCTGGTCATTTTTTTTGTATTGACTGGTAATTTATGTAAAACTATCGGGCCCGGCGGACGTTGTCAAAATTTCATAAAAATCGGTCCAACCCTTTTGGAGGAGTTCCGTGACATACACACGTACAGAAGAAATTTATATGTCTATACTAATATTATAAAGAGATAAAGTTTGTGAGTTTGTGATGTTGTGATGTTGTAGGGGGTAACCTCAGGAACTACTGGTCCTATTTGAATAATTATTTCAGTGTTATATAGCTCATTAATCGAGAATGGTTAGAGGCTATATATCATCACGCTAAGACCAATAGGAGCGGAGAAGAGATGAAGAATCTTTCAAAATCGGGATGTTTTTTCCTTTTGAGAACTGCTGCGTGTTAGTGCTAGTGTATCTATTCCACGCGAACGAAGTCGCGGGCAGAGGCTAGTATAAAGAAATAGAAAGGCCATATGTAAATCATTATAAGTACGCGTTCAGTGATGTAGGTTTTTATGGTGTACATAAGTGGGGTAAACGGTTATGAGGGAGCTAGAGAAGAGGGGAAGAGGAAAAGAAGAAGGGGATAAAGTTTGTGAGTTTGTGACGTTGTAGGGGGTAATCTCAGGAACTACTGGTCCAATTTGAACAATTCTTTTAGTGTTATATAGCTAATTTATCGAGGAAGGCTATATATAATCACGCTAAGACCAATAGGAGCGGAGCACCAATGAAGATTATTTTTAATCGGGATTTTTTCCTCTTGAGAGTTTCCGCTGCGTGTTAGGAGTTATCACAGAGTAACTATTCCACGGGGACGAAGTCGCAGGTAGAGTCTAGTTGAAAATAAAGTGTAGTTGGCCCTGGCGAGCCGCAGGTTGGATATGGCTGAGTTAGTCTGTTAATATTTTCAGGAATCACAAGATTCAGAAGATATGCTGAATTCAAGTAACAAGAGAAAATTGCTTGACAGCGGCTCGCAAATATCGAAAATGATGAAAAGAAGTGGAGATCCTCTTGAGTTTGAGGTATGTCTGTTTTTATGTGGCACCCAATTTTTTTTTCTTTCTCCCATTGTCGATCAGGTAATGATATTTATTATTAACTAGCCTCTGCCCGCGACTTCGTTCGCGTGGAATAGTTACTTTGGGCTATCGCTAACATACAGGGGAAGTTCTCAAGAGGAAAAATACCCCGATTTTGAAACATTCTTCATTGCTTCTCCGCTCTTATTGGTCTTAGCATGTTGATATTAGCCTATAGCCTTCCTTGATAAATGAGCTATATAACATTGAAAGAATTATTCAAATCGGACCAGTAGTTCTTGACATTACCCCCTACAACGTCACAAACTTTACCTCTTTATAATATTAGTATAGATTACAAGGTTCTTGCGATCATTTTAATAAACTATCAAGATGGTGGCCGTCTTGTTAGAAGTTTCCAGGGAGTTTTAGTGGCGAGAGATTTTTTTATTATATGATATATGGCATATAGGTCACCTGATGTTAAGTGGTCACCGCTGTCCATAGACAATAGTAACACCAAAGGAGTTGCGTCTACGAATTCAAGGCGGCGAGGAAGCGTATTGGAGATAGAGGCCAAGAGGCGGGATTATAGGGAGGGGGAGCTTGAAAGGTGGATGCAGGACCTGGCGGACGCGCGCTTCGGGACGTATACCGTTGACGCCGTCCGCCCGGTCCTGCGGGAGTGGGTTAATAGGGAGTGGGGCTCCCTGACGTTCAGGCTGGTGCAGGTGCAGGTTTTAGTAGTGGTAGAGCCACGCTGAAGCTATTATTTTTCCCCTCTCCTCTTCCTTCACTTCCCCTCCCTACCCCCTCTCCTCTTCCTTCACTTCCCCTCCCTACCCCCTCTCCTCTTCCTTCCCCTACCCCCTCTCCTCTTCCTTCCCCTCCCCTGTCTCTCCATTCCACCAAACACTGGCTGGCAACGCACTTGTGATTCCTCTGGGGTTGCTAGTGTCTATGGACGGCGGTAATCGCTTAACAACAGGTGACCCGCATGGTCGTTTGCCTCCTATATGATATAAAAAAAAGGTGCTGAACGGACACGGTTGTTTCGGGTGGTACCTGCACCGGATAGCTCGCAGGGACCCGACCGCCGTCTGCCATGAGTGCGGTGCTGACGAAGATACCGCGCAGCACACTCTTTCTGAGTGTGTTGCGTCGGAGTGAGAGCGTCGCACTCTGGCGGCGGTGGTTGGGATGAATTTGTCGCTGCCGAGTGTGGTTTCCGCCACGCTCGACAGCGAGCAGTGGCCTCCTTTTGTGAGGAAGTCATCTCGCAAAGGGGGGCAGCGGAGAGTGTCCGCGAGGTAGACTCTCTAAGCGGCCACCTTCCGCCGGGCGGACCGTTGGGGCGGCTATCCAAGGGGAATAGTTGAGATCGATCCCTTACCGTTCCAATAACACGATCTGTGGGGTCTGATTTCCGATCCACTTCACTTGTGCACAATATCAGAACTGTATTACGTAAATCACCACCAATTTTACAAAATATAGAGTCAAATAACACGTGATTATGAATAAAGTATAAATTGCATTATATGACATTCCAAGATCCCGACAAAAACTCGTATGTCTGTTTATCCAAAGTGAGTACTAGGATTTTAAATAGGGGTGTGCGAATATTCGAATTAAAGAATTATTCGATTTCGAATCGAATCGAGTAATTCGATTCGAACATTTCAAACTTGTATTCGAATAATTTGAAGTATTCGGATTATTCTAACAATTTTAATTATTCTAATAATTCAAATATATAAAGAGGTAAAGTTTGTGAGTTTGTGACATTGTAGGGGTAATCTCAGGAACTACTGGGCCGATTTGAAAAATTATTTCAGTGTTATATAGCTTATTTATCGAGGAAAGCTATATATCATCACGCTAAGACCAATAGGAGCAGAGCACCAATGAAGAATATTTCAAAATCGTTTTTTTTCCTCTTCAGAGCCTTCGCTGTATGTTAGCGTTAGCTCAGAGTAATTATTCCACGCCAACGAAGTCGCAGGCAGAGGCTAGTACAAAATAATTATACATATGACGATCTATTTTTATTTATGCGCATCACTTGCGATAACCCTGACCTTGCTGGTTGGTGTCTATGAACGGCGGTGACCACTTACCATCAGGAGACCCACATGTTCGTTTGCCCCCTATGATATATATAGTTAAAAAAAAAACGCGATTCATCAACAGAATCAGTTGACGGAATCACAAACTAAGTTATTACAAGATCACGCGAGTAGACGTCGGGAGAGGCTGATCAGGGATGTCCAGGCTAGATTACTGGAGAAGATGGAAAAACATGGACTATGTCAAAAGAGGAATGTTGTGACGTTGTTGAAAGTCAGGATCGCTGAGGTGGAGGAAAAGGGAGACGGGGTTTTGGTAACTAAAGGTGCATTTTTTTTTTTGTCATTTGTTTACAACTTTTTTCGTGTAATAACATTTTTTCTCTCTCACTGACTACGCTATTGACCTAGCAAGATCATAACACCTTCACCGGACTACTGAGGCGAGCGCTTGCGGCACTCAGCCGATTTTATTTGGGCAACTGGCTCAAGGGTGCACGGCACACCTCGGCTTGGGTTGTTGCCTGATACATACAATTCGCGACCTATCTGAGCCATTAAACTTTATTTTTGACAATCAATCTTTTAGATTATTACTGCCATTGTCACGTAGTCAATAATATTACAAGCGTCGTGCGATCATTTCAATACCAAGCGTCGTGTGAGTCAATATTCTAACAAGATGGTGGATCCCTTGTTAGAACCTTCCAGGGAGTTTTTGTGCCATCTCAGAATTTCATGCTCCGTGGTATTATTTTCCATTCACTTCACTTATGCACAATAAACTGACTATATTACATATAACACCACCAAATTTACAAAATATAAAGTCAAATAACACAAGATTATGAATAAAATATAAAATTCACTACATGTCAGACTGAAATCCCGCCAAAAACTCAACTTTTTATTGGTGTCCGTCTACAAGCTTTTTTTTATATATAATAACACGACAGAAGGATGACAGTTTATAGAATAAAAAGTAGGGGTGTGCGAATATTCTTTTTAACGAGTTATTCTATCAAAAATCGAACCGAATAATTCGATTAGTATTGAACATTCGAATCATTTAAATTAACTTAATTAATTAAATATTTATCAAATACTGGACAAATGATATACTTAAACCTTCCTCGTGACTTCCTTTATCTATTGGTGAAAACTGTATGAAAATCCGTTCAGTAATTTTTGAATTGATCGCGAACAGAAAGTCTGACAAATAGACAGACGTGGCAGAGGACTTTGTTTTAATGTAATGTAATGTGTAAAGGATGTGTAAAAAAAATTATCTGGGGTACCCCCATCCAATTTATACCCGATCATCTTGTCTTGGCTTATCATAAACCCAATAAAATCTCAAACACTTCATATTTCCTGTTGGATTTCGAAGAGTTGTCTGGTGTATATTCGAAATATAAGATCCAATGTCAATGAAATTATAATGGGACCCCTTAAAAATATTCCCATTTCAATAAAATATATTTTTTTTTTTTTTCGAAATGTCTACGCTATTGACCCAGCAAGGTCTTAACAGCTTCACCGGACTACTAAGGCGAGCGCTTAAGGCACTCGGCCGATTTTATTATGGCGACCAGCTCAAGGGTGCACGGCACACCTCGGCTTGGCTGTTGCCTGTTGCATGCAAAATTGCGACCTATCTTAGCTAACCTAGCTAACTACCCATATATGTATGAGTTGTTGAAACGTATATGTGTACCAAGCATACACGTCTCAACAACTCCTCCATATATTTAATATCGGAAAATTGAGAGTTTTTCAGTTCGATGAGGGAAAAAAGTAAACCCTTCCACTTTCATGTGTAAGCGTGTAGGCGTGCACGTGTGTGGGGTGATCGTGTAGTGTTGTAGCAGTGATGTATATTTGTGTGTCACCGTATCGCGCAAGCAACGCACTCAAGGGCTCCCCACCGAGGGATCGAACCTAGGCTTGAGCCGCTGCCGTGGGAGGCCTAATCGGGTGTGCGGGAGCGAAATTAACCCCCAGACCACGGCGGCGTGATTTGTGGTTACGCGGGCGTGGACGTGAGCACGCTCTGCTTCGAGGGACAGGCTGGTACTGATCGTTCGCTGACGTGATTAAATCAGGAGGGTCGGTAAAAATGCATCGCGGACGTCTTTTATAACGCGCAGCGTTAGGTACGGGTTCATAGTTTGCGGCGGATACCACTAACGGATTGGGATGATTCGCAGCTTTTTCAAAATAACTAATCGTAAGTGATTTTACGTACGCCCAGATAGAAGGAAACTCTAGGTCTCTATGGAGATCGACTCTCTGAATGTACCACGGAGCACCGGTCACTTTACGTAAAACACGATTTTGGAGAACCTGCAGCTTATGAAAGTTATCTTTGGACATATGCGCAAAAACGGGGCAGCTATATGTCATCACGGGACGGATACACGTCTTATACAAAGTGAGCTTGTGTCTGAGGGACATCTTACTCTTATGACAAAGCAACGGATGGAGGCGACCCAAGACCATAGCGGCTTTGTTTCGCACTCTGTCTGTATGTGAATTGAACTTTAAATGTTTATCTAATGTGACACCGAGATATTTGACCTCTTCGACCCAAGGAATATCGATTCCGTATAGCCTGATGGGCTCAAATTTATTAACGCGTTTCGTGGGATCGAAGAGTATTGCGGCACTCTTATCGGGATTAACTTCTATGCGCCATCGACGAAACCATTCACCGAGAGTAAGAACGGCTTTTTCGATGCGCTTCCTAAGAAAGTCCGACCGCCAGCCGGAAGTGTAAATAACGGTATCGTCAGCGTAACAACCTATCTCGACCCCCCGAGACCGAGGTAGGTCACTGATGAACAGATTGAAGAGCGTGGGCGCGAGTATGGAGCCCTGTGGCACACCTGAGCGTATCAGGTGGGGCAGCGATAGTTCACCATCCACTCTGAAGCGGAATGTTCTATCAGTGAGATAATCGCGGATAATATGAATTAACCTATCGGGTACGCGAGATTTACATAATTTATGGATGAGCCCTCCGTGCCAGACCTTATCGAAGGCCTTGGCGATATCGAAGAAGACTGCAATTGTGCGTTTCGGTTTACGTTTCGGATCGGCGTTAAATTTAGAGAAAATGTACTCCGTGAGGCGGTGTACTTGATTCGTGCAAGAGTGTTCGGCGCGAAATCCGAACTGCTCAGGTGGTATTAATTTTAAATCTGTGATCGAGAACTGAAGACGGTTCAGAAGGAGCCGCTCGTAAAGTTTTCCTAAGGTATCTAACAGACTAATGGGGCGATAGCTAACGGGAAGCGTAGCTTTCTTGCCGGGCTTGTGAATACCTATCACTACGGCCTTTTTCCAGACGGCTGGAAAGTGACCCTGGGACATGGCCGCATTGAAGACGCAGACCAATAGAGCTATGATGCGATCAGGAAGGAGTTTCAGAACCTCGTTCCTGATCCCATCGGGACCTGGGGACTTCATAGGCTTGAGACGTTTGATGGCGGCCGAAACTTCGTCAAACGTTATCGGGGTTAGGGTATCCGCCGGAGGAGACGCGAGTGCATGCTCTACGGTTGTTTCGATAGACTCTATGATGGAAGGGTCAGTGTTATCAGTGTTTGGCGAACACTGTTTCTCTAAGCTTGCGGCAAGGCATTCCGCTTTATCTATGCTATCGAACGCGGGAGGCAACCCGGGGCCTCTGTCGAGAGGAGGCATTGGAGTGACCATGTCTGATTTGAGAGTTCGCGCTAGAGTCCAGTACGACAGGTGAGACGGCTGGAGACCCTCCAGGAGTCTGTCCCACCTGTCGCCCCGGATCTCAGAAATACGAGATTTGACTGTTTTTCGTAACAAACGTAAACGATCGCGATTTTCTATAGACGGGTACGCGTCGTAAGCTCGAGTCGCGGCGTTCTTTTCCGTGATCAATGCTCTCACGTCGTCAGGGAGTATAAAACGGCGATCGTTCGCCGCTTGTACCTCTTTCGAGGTCACCCTGACGGCGGTCTGGAGATAATCAACCAGGGAATCGATGGCCGAATCCGCGTCGGCTTTAGACACCAACACGTCCGGAATCCTGTCTAAACTACTAGACGACGGATTTTCTTTAAAATATTGAACGAGTTTCGCGTAATCAGCCACCCTAACCGACGGCGGGGTGAAGTCTGAATTGTGACCTAACTGTAAAACAACCGGGCGATGATCTGAATCAAGTTCGTGTACTACTTGTATGAGTCGTACAGTAAGCGTGATATTTTTTAAGAGAGCTATATCTAATACTGTGGGTCGGCAATGATCTTGATAGTGCGTGGGTTCCAGTGGGGCTATGACGTCAAAAGCGAGAACCCTACCTAGTTCGTCGAGTATTCTCCCGTTACGAGAGGTACACGGACTATTCCAGATAACGTTCCCGCTATTGAGGTCCCCCGCTATAATAACTGAATCTCCTAAATTAAGTAGCGCCTGCAAATCGGATCTTAGCAATTCTTTGTTTGGTGGCAAATACGCGGAAACTAAAATAATATTCGAGTGACCGGTCATACCTAATTTACACACTGACACTTCCATATTGGTTAGCGCGGGCGGATCTAACGGCATGCAGTACAACGAACGCCTAAAATAGATTAACGTGCCACCCCCGCGGGTGACACGGTCGTTCCTGACTATACAGTAATTCGCGATTCTCGGATTACGCATACTCGGTTTTAACATCGTTTCCTGGATGAGGAAAACGTCAATCTGTCTATCGCGCAAAAAGTCAGCTACTAGATCGCGCTGTGACCGAAGGGATCTCGCATTGAAAAACGCGCGTGGTTTTACTTTATTAAGACCCGTGAATTTTAACACTTATTTAAAAGAGGGTGACCGGGCGATGCGCTGAATGGTGGCTCCGATAGCCGGGAAGCGCGCTAGAGCAGTGAGGAGACCTAGCTCCTCTTCTACCTCGACGATGGCGTAGAAGGCGAGGACCTCCTTCATGTCGTGTTCGCGGAGTAAATGCTTCATCCAGTCGAATTTACCCGAGAGAGAGGATGATGAAGCATAAGCCGCCTGTGGCAGCGGCGCCTGAGGCTGAGGTCGGGGTGCTCAGGGGGCCATAGGGGCCCGCCCGGGTTGAGCCGCGCGCGGCACAGAGGGTGGCGAGCGCGGTGAGGTCGTGGGCGCGGGCGCTACCGGGGCCCGGGAGGCGCCCGGCAGGCCCGGGAAGGCATCCACGGACATGAGAGGTGGAGGCGCAGGGCGGGCGGCGGCTACAGGTGCTTTGGGCGCCTGCCTCGCCTGACGGGGACGTTGTGTGCGCGGTGCACGGGGACAACCGCGATAGTTCGCAGGATGACCCGCGTTACCGCACAACACGCAACTCGGAGGTGCAGGAGTGCCGGGAGTGCGTGCGCACTCCTTCGTGGCGTGGTTTCCCAGGCACTTGACGCACCTGGGGCGGAGGTGGCAATTCCTCGCCGAGTGACCATAACACTGGCAGTTATGGCACTGCGACGGGGTATGGGTCTTGCGTGGGGGCTCAACGGTGATGCCGTTTAGATCGCAGATGTGAGGTTGAAGATGGCCTTGCCCTCCTGCGAGCGGTCGAGGAGAACTAAGACCATGTTGTACGGGGCGCGGGTGCGTGGATGGTACATCCGATGTACCTCACGCACGGGGAAATTCTCCTCCTTAAGGGAGAGAGTGACGTCATCGACCGAGATCTCGGCCGGGACGCGGCGAAGCACTACGCGGAGGAGGCGTTCCTCTTCGAGTGCAAAAGTGAAATAGGCTAACTTTGATTCCCTAAGGAATTTTGTTAGCGCACGATGGTCTGTAGAGGTGGGACATTTAACTTGAATGCCCGCCGGAGTACTGAGGGCGGACGTATAATTGATTGAGCGTGTCTTAAGTCGATTCGAGATAGAAGTCCACTGGGACTTGTCTTGGATCGTGACAGGAGGCGGGGCGCGCTGTTTCCTAGCTGTAGATCCCGTAGGCTGGGAAGGAGCGACAGAAACGGAGCTAGGTCCGCCCACGCGTGGCTTAGAGACTGTCGGTGTAGTCGGTGCTGGCAACCGGGCGCCATTTATATTAACTAACTTTTCGGGGGGTGTAGAACCCGAGTCAGAATCTGACGAACGCGAACCGCGGCGTCTAATGTAAGAAACGGTTTTATAACCGTCATTATCTATGTTTTGCGCTGAAGGCGCGGGAATCGCGGGCGCGTTATCGGTCGCAGGCGGCTCGGTGGACGCCGCTACGTCAAGCTCCATCTCGGAGCCGGTCTCCGAGCTGGAGCTCGGTATTGGGGCCTCTATTAGGCCCCTATCTTGGACGTCAGATGGCGATTGCGACAAGAGAGTCGCGTAAGAATTCGCGGTTGCCACACGGGGCACGTACTGCGTAGTTTCACCGAATAACGCTACATAGTTATCGAAACTAGCAACGATATCCGCGTTTGGGCCCTGTCGTAAAAGAAAATCTCTGAAATGAGCTGCCTGTTCCATGTTGACCTAAGGGAGAAGTGGGCGCCACGAACCAACCTCCCTGCCTGAAGGGCAGGGGGGCATGCCAAACGGTAAGCTACGGGACTATCCACTTATGTAATATATATACAAATAAATAAAATGTATAAATAGAAAACAAATAAGTAAATAGATAGCTAATTAAATAAATAATTGAATAGTATATAAATGTATAAAGAAATTACTAAAGAGCTACGTAAATAAATAGATAAACAACTGAGTAAACAAATAATTATACTAAGAATTAAATAAAGCGATAAATAAATACAATGGAAAGGTCTCACTCAATTTCTGGGAAAAGAATGCAGGTGTGCGTGCACCTGCGCCCGATCGGAACAATGACGAACACTCCCGAAGTAATAACAGACGTCACTAAATCACGAGTATCGAAATCGAAGCGCGTAGCTAAAGGGACAACCGCTCTCGTTGAGCGCCCGATCGGAACCCAATAAAATAATAACTTTTTTAATCGGTTTATGAATGACGAAGTTACTAGATGACGAACATTAAAAATAAAATACAGATGAGATGCGAATCTCTTCTTTTTTGAAGTAAAACTCTTAAAAAGAAACCAAGAAGAGCGTATGTTTCATTGTTTTCTAATATCCGAAAACGAGCGAAACACTGCTCCGACACTACTCGACACAGTGTTTACCCCTACCGGCCCATTCTTATACAAAAAGATTGCCAATCAGAATTTTAATGAGAACTTTCACGTCAAAATTATGCATATCATCTATATCCACTCGTATCTTCAATTATTATCTACACTAATATTATAAAGAGGTAAAGTTTGTGAGTTTGTGACGTTGTAGGGGGTAATCTCAGGAACTACTAGTCCGATTTGGAAAAATGTTTAAAAATTAGGTTTTTTTTTTCATTTTGCGAGCTTCCGGTGCTTGTTAGCGTTAGACCAAAGCAAAACTATTCCACGCGTACGATATTGCGGGCAGAGGCTAGTCTATTATATACATTAGACTGATTCCAAAAAATCGACTTTTTTTTTTCTTAAATATATCGAAAATATTGTGGGAAATGATAAAGAATAAATTTCTATTACCCGTAAGATTAACACGCGAAAGCTTGCTTTTTGGAATTTAGGGTTTTATAACTCTTTAATGGTTCATCAAAAAGGCTAGAACTCATTTTCTTGTAAAAAATTGAATGCTCTACAAAAAAGCTACTGTATAATTTTTTGATAAATCGACGGCGTTTCGAAGTTATTTTTCACATTAAAATATTAATTTCTCATTTTTTGACGAAACTATAAAGTTTATCAAAAAATGTTGTAAAATTTTTGTATTCAAAATTTTTTATATTATATATAATTGTGACAGGAATGCTGTCCGTCTGGAAACCCAATGAATCGGTAATGGAACTGATCAAAGAAGGTGCTTGGATAAATGTAATGAACGTAGTACCGACTTCTGTCAGGTATACTTCTTACATTAAATATTTTATTTTATATTATAGGAGGCAAAGGGACAGGTGAGCCACCTGATGTTAAGTGATAACCACCGTCCATAGACACTAGCAACACCAGGGGAATTGCAAGTGCGTTGCCATCCTGTGTTTGGGGGAGGGAGAGAGAGAGAGGGAGGGATGAGTGTGAGTTGGAGGGAAGAAGAGGTAGGACTCCGGCGCTCTCACTGACTGAACGAAACGCAACAATGCAAGCACTGTTACTTCACGTCGGTGTTCGTTTGGAAACCAGTAATAGCTTCAGCGTGGCTCTACCATTTATGTTTTCTTTATCAAATAATCTTTTAGTAAATTATTACTGCCATTGTCGATTACAAGTTTCTTGAGACCATTTCAATGAACTAACTAAGGTAGTGGCCGTCTTGTTAGAACATTCCTGGGAGTTTTAGTGACACATCAGAATCCATGCTCCATGGTGTTGTTTCCCAACGTAAAAACATCACGAATAGTCTATATTAATGGTAATATTAGTAAACTTTAAACCTTTTTAAAGCAAGTATTTAATACGTATTTAACAATTTTGTAATAACACCATTAGTGTACCATCTTAGGGCACATCGTCATTTACTATCAGGTGGGATTGTAATCAAATGCCGCAGTAAAACCTATAAGGTATTTAAAAAAAATTGGTTGTCTGTTAAGTCGGTTTACGGAAGATAACTTTACGCGATAACGACTCGGACGCAACTGTCGATGGAGTGGAAGAGAAATAGATGCTATATAAAACGAATGCTTAGGCCGCTCGCGCCTCTCTATAGCTGTTTCGCGCTCACGCTTACACGCTCGGCTCAGTCGTAACGTGACAATGACTCATGCTCTGCAGTGAGTGCCAGCCGGCGGTCATCAAACATATTTTATTCAGTTTAGGCTCTATTAAGGCACTTATGAACGTCAAAAACTACCACCGGTTCGGACAAAGAACCCAGTCATCGAGAAGAACCATCAAGAAAGTCGATCGGGTACAATCGTCGATTTACGAGACGTTTTTACATTACAAATTGGTATATTTTGTTACAATTGTTTCAGATGTTCAGAGTTACAGATATCCGCTGGCCGGCAGTCAGTCTTTAATAAATCAAAATATAAAGAAAACAATGAAATCAAACCTCATATACAACCTTTCGTAAGGAAGTGTTACCATATAAAAGAATTAATTCAGAGATCTTCACGCACTAACGGTTACAACGAAATCGATACTGTGGGCATTATAGTTTCGATAGAACCATCGATTCAAAGCTTCGAATCGAATAAAAATCAATTTCAAAATGTCTTCCTAGCAGATGAAAATAAAAATATAGTCTGTATCAATTTCTGGGGAGGCTTAAAAAAGTTTGGTTACGAAAGAGTTTTAGATACCGGTCAAGTCTTTGCCTGTGTCAATTTGCAGGAGCGCGTTGGCAACACTAGAAAAAATATACCGCAATACCGAGTAACGGAGTTTACTTACTTCACAAAAACTCCAAAGAATGTCAAAACGAGAGAAATTATTGAGGACTTAGATAAAAAGCTACCTTTAAATAGGCAGACATTTTGCGAAGAATGTGTCAAATTGAAAAACAATGTTACCAGATTACAAAATAATGAAAATATAACTCCGTACAGAATTAATAATGTAAATTTAGTTAAAAATAGAATGTTTATAGATACACCGACGGGTGTAAAAGCAAATATTATTGACGATTACGATCTCTCGGGTTTGGATTTTGAATCCACATTCAAGCAGAAAGATACACAAGAATTGTCGCCAAAACTTTTGCTCAGAAGAAAGCAGGTCAATGAAAAAATTAACAGGCTTAAAATGTACGGCGAACCGCCTCCTTTAAGTACAATTCACATGATAAATAAATCTGAAATAAAATCTTATAAGAGTCCGTTAAGAAATGTCGAAAATAGTGTTGCCATATCAAAAAATATCCCTGAAAATTGTCCGGCTACGATAAGTCCAGTAACATCGATAAATAGGACGTATGTGAAAAGTGTTTTTAATCCGGTTAAAATTAATTTTGACAATGTAGACAATGATAGAAGTGGTGTAGATCATTTCGCTGAGGAATTTAACGGAAGCCCGCCTTTGAGTTTAGAGTGATCAATTGTTTTTATAATAAGAACTTATGTAAAATTGTATATACGATATGTTATATCTGTTGATTATTTCAAAATATATAGAAATTAAATGGTATTTTGTTTCATTTTTTGTCCCTCAATGACATTTACCGACTGGCCAAATTCTAATGAAATATATACATATAATAGGAATGTAAATCAAAAGTGCCTGTACTTTATCGATTTTCGTTAAAAAAAAATGTTGCAGATGTCTAGGAATAAGTAATAGAATACCTTTCAATCAATTTTAGAAATGTCTGTTTGTATAAACACGCATAACTGCTGAAGCACTAATCTATACTATAATAAAACTGTAACAAGTCGAAATCTGTACATTAAATATTTTTTGAAAATTTTAATCAGGGTAGACTATGTTATCGATATAGAAGCCAAAAATAATCTTTTTACAATTTTTGTCTGTCTGTCTGTCTGTCCCTATGCACACGCATCACTCTGAAAGTACTGAACCTATCTTGACGAAACTTGACATAGTGATAACTACTATTACGAGATTACATCAAATATACTTTTTGTCCCATAAAACTCAAAGGGTTCTTCAGGATAAAGGATTAAAGTCTAGAATCTAAACCCGTATTACTCTGAAAGTACAGAACCAATCTTAACGAAAGTTAACACAGTAATAACTGATATCACAAAGCTACATCCAGGATACTTTTTGTCCCATAAAACGCAAGGGGTTCTCCAGGATAACGAAAAACAAAAATTTGTAGTTAACGTAACTAGACTTTTTTGCGACACCTTAGTACAAGAGCCGGCTACGTTAAAAGAACAAGAATTTTAAAATACCTGGTTCTTTAATATATCAATATATATATATATATTTTTTATGCCATAGGAGGCAAACAAACAGGTGGGTCACGTGATGTTAAGTGATCACCACCCTTTATAGACTCTAGCAACACCAGGTTTGTCGCAAGTGCGTTGCCAACCTTTATATGGGGGAGGGTAAGAGAAGGCAAAGGAGGAAAGGAGAAAAGAGTTGGGCCTCCGGCGCTCTCACTGACCAAACGAAACACTACAATGCAAGCACTGTTATTTCACGTCGGTTTTCTGTGAGAGAGTGGTATTAGGCCGAAAGGACACTTGGTAGCCGGTTAACGTTGTATGTTCAATGCGCATTTTGATTTATGAATAGGTTTAGGAACATTTTTTTTCAGTAACTTTTAAACACAAAGCATGAATTTATTACAGTCAGACACAGTTCTTTATAAACAATCATTTGTATACTCTCTGATATATTTTATAAATAAAAATAATAAATTTCCAACCAATTATTGTTTTCCATAGCAAAGAACAAATTTCATTTTATTATTATTTTAAACATTATTGATATTAAGATTTCACCATATACAATAAAACAACGATAAACGTAAACGTATGACTTGGGATTGACGCCACCTTAAATACATCCGTCGTCGACCATCAGGCTATACGAAACCGAAATACCTTGGGCCGGTGAGGTGAAATATCTCGGCGTCACTTTAGATAAACACTTAAATTTCGATTCACACACAGATAGACTGCGAAACAAAGTCGCTATGGTCTTGAGTCGTCTCTATCATTTGCTTTGTCATAAGAGTAAAATGTCCCCCAGACATAAACTCGCTTTATATAAAACTTGCATCCGTCCGATTATGACGTACAGTTGTTTGGTCTTTGCACATGCGCAAAATCGTATTCAAGCTGGTTCTCCAGAACCGAGCCCTACGTAAATCACCGGTGCCCCATGGTACGTCAGGAATAAGGATCTCCACAGGGACCTGGAGATGCTTTCTGTCTGGGCGTATATAAAATCACTTACACGTAGTTATTTCGAAAAAGCCGCGAATCAACCCAGCCCTTTAGTGGTATCCGCCGCGAATTATGAACCCGTACCCAACGCTGCGTAGTATAGAAGACGACCGTGACACATTTTTACATTCCCTCCTGATTCAGTCATGTCAGCGAAAGATCAGTACCAGCCTGTCTCTTCAAACAGAGCGTGTTCACGTCCACGCCCGTATAACCACAGATCACGCTGCCGTGGTCTGGGGGTAAATTTCACTCCCGCACGCCAGATTAGGCCCCGCTCGGCAACGGCACAAGCCTAGGTCCGTTCCCTAGACGCTGACGCTCTACGCTGTTTACGCAATACAGGGACACAAAACTTTACATCACTGCTACAACATCAAACACATCACCTATACACACGTGCACGCCTACATGCTTACACGCTGTTTTTCTTTTGCAAAGATATAAACGACAAAGAGTTCTACCCTTACTTTTCCCTATCCTATCCTATCCTATATAGTTTAGAGAATTTTTTCCGACACAAAATACATATAGGAAGGAGTTGTTGAGGCAGGCATGCTTGGTACACATGCATGTTTTAATAACTTATATACGTATATCTAGATAGCTTAGCTTAGGTTTGCTCAGATAGGTCACGATTTTTGCACAAAACAGGCGACAGTCCAAGCCGAGATGTGCCGTGTACCCTTGAGTTGTTCGCCCAAACATCCTAAGTCGGTTGAGTGCTTTCAGCGCTCGCCTCAATAGTTCGGTGAAGCTGTAAACACCTTTCCAGGTCAACAGCGTATACATTTCGAAAAAAAAAATGCGTCGATAACATACGCTGCCACAATTATCGCTATCATTATCGTGCAGCCAGTGCTGCACTAAACTATACCTATAGCTATATTTTATACACATATTATTTTTATAGCAATAAATCGATCTAAATATTGAGTTAATAACTGAATTAGTATGAAAGATGAAATTTGTACTTATTTATATTTAAATATAGTAATAATAAAATCATTGCTATTCTAACATAGGTTAAGATTACTTTTATTTTTATTTCCAAAAAATACCATCAAGCACATTATTGTCAATACCAAAAATGTCTTTCAATAATAATTCCATTTTAATAACGTTTCAAAGTTAGTAAAAAAAACATCCTAAAATTATTTAAAAATCAATATTTTTGTCTGTAAAGGTACGATATGCACAAATAAACGCAACTCTTGCCGGCAACCAAGTAACCTGTTGTTCGGATGAATATAATATATAAAACTGGCTTGATTGATTCTTTCTGGTATGGCCTCTGCCTATGTAGGTAATTTCGCCAATATCAAGTATGACAAATACACGATATAAATTTAATGACAAATATTTAGTGTAACAACGTAGAATAATCTACAATAGAAACATATCAACATGGATAAATTACTAAAAGGTACTATGTTGTGAGTGGTACAAAGATTATTTATAAAAATATTTCATAAATATATTTAGAATACGTTTTCGAAACAATTTATAACTCTTAAACTATAGTTTCAAGCAAGTGACAGTTCACGCTTTTGCACGATATTTGACGTTTCGATACGGTGTTCATATATTTTTCTTTAATACAATGGAGTACAAAAAGGTTTTAATACAAGTTGAAGATATTTATGAGAAAGTAAATGGTAGAGATGTTTATTTAGTTTTATGTAGGTTACTTTTTATCTTAATTGATCCTGGTAGATGATTTTTTTTCTCGAAATGACTACGTTATTGACCGAGCAAGGTCTTAACAGCTTCACCGGACTACAAACAACGGAGTGGTAAATGATGCTACGAACGGGTACTAGGTTTATTAAAAAAAAAATCACATGTAATCTGGTAATGTTTCAGTTAATCCGTGGATAGTTTGGATTCACAACTGGAAACGATAGTTGTGGCTGCAATCGGGTATTCGTTTTATTCAATTTTTCCACGTTTAAAAATACAATTGAAACCAGTGATAACCAATTTGGTGCAGACGAAGTTGCACGGGTCAGCTAGTTGATAATAAGAATCTATTACTGTTATAGATCTATTTTTCTAAACATCTAAAATATATTTTTTATTTAAAAGATATTTATGTATTTTTGAACAACATTGCTATTGGGGGGCACTAAAGGAGCGGGTACCTAAAAAGTTGATTCACCAATATACCAGGTGACTATTTACACAATAGCAATATTTCTGGAGGACACACTGCACTTGATTTTCGTTCTAAATCAATTTAAAAAACAGGTGCTTAAGTTTTGACCTAATTATCAATTTGTTCAAGCAGCGTATGCCATATGTATTATATAATTTTAGCTGATTTTAATGACCTTTATTGTAATTAACTATGTGTATATACCAAAATAAAAAGGTATAGCTATCTATAGTACGGAGGGATAATATGTATAATGTAGCTTTCTAACAGTGAAAACCGGATCAATAGTACCAGAGGTTACCCAGAACAAACTCATTAATTTTACCTCTTTTTAGTCCGGTGAAGCTGTAAAGACCACGCTTGGTCAGTTCGAAAAAAAAAGAAATACCTCTTTATATATATATATATATATTTTGAGATTTTAAAGTTAAACTACGGATGTCATACTACAATATTTATTCATTAATTAACTTAAAATAATAGGTATACAGTTCATTTAATTAATCAAAAATTCTTGTTTAGGTCGAAGTCAAAGAATAGTTTATTAAAAATTCTAAAAACAATATACACTCTTTATTTAATCTCTGACTATAGACGTAAGTTTGTTTTGGCGTATAACACAGTCTGAAATTATAGGAATCTAAAATTGACATTTCTTTATCTAGAAGTTTTTTCGGAGTTATGCATATAATACCAAAATTTGTGTTCAGCTGAATTATATTCCGAGCGTTCAGGAAAATTGGTGCGGACTGTACTAAATATATTTTTAGAATAATTGTAGAGAACAGAGAGAAATTAGTTTTTTTATAATAGTCCATTAGTAACATTATCTCATGACTTTTCCTTAATAATTTAGGACTGACACATAATAAATTAATAAAATGCTTGTAGTCCGGTGAAGCTGTGAAGGTCTAATAAAGCCAATAGAGTAGTCAGTTCGAGAAAAAAAATGCATGTATTTAGATTGTTATACTGTATTTAATAAGTACACTTTATTCTAAGCTTTATTATGTAATAAATATTTCTACTGTGACCTGTTTTTTATTTCCTAGATTTTAGTACCGTCATAAATACTTGATCTCTAAAAACGTAACTATGCAGCCAGGCCTACTATAACAATATATCAGTATCATAACCGACATAAATACCAATGTGAGTATGTTCATCTGTTACCCTTTCGCACTCTGACTACTGCACGAATCGTTGACATTGGACATTGCTAGGAGTACAAAAAAGGACATACAGGGTACCTTCAGAAAACAAACCTTTTCCCAAGGGATAGAAAAATAACTTTTGCTCCATATGTCCTTTATGTTCGCTTTCTTTATTTGTGTTGAAAAACCTAAAATATTATTTTACACAATTAGTTAACTATTTGACGTGTTTAATATGACTTCTTCAAATCTTTAATTTAATTTTGCTGACAAATTCAGTGAGTTATCAAATATTTATAGTTTCTATATATAAGTATTGATATTTCTTAAATAGGACATTGTAATTAATGATAGGATTCAAAATGTTATATACAAACTATAAACTCTTCTTTGCTAATATCTTTTATAAAAGTACTAGCTTTTGTTCGGGCCTTCTCTCTCGTTTGTTGCGATACAAGACATTTTTTTCTGAAAGGATGGTACCCTATATTGCTTCCTGTACTCCTAACAAGGTGTATGCAGATTTCCACGATGATCTGTTAAGTCGCAAAAGCTTAACTCGGATTTTTGATTTTCACTTCACTGTTTGATTTTCCATTAGAAATGTTAGGAATAACAAATGAACGAACTCACTTCACTGTTTATTTTTCTAATAGAAATGTTTAAACTTAATAAATATACAAAGTCATTAGACTGTTTGATTTCCCAGTATATATGTTAAGTATAACAAACATATAAACTAATTTAGCTGTTTGATTTTCATTTTATTGTTTGATTTTCCAGTAGAAATGTTCTTAATAAAAATTTAAAAAACCGAAACAAAATGACAACAGTCATGATTTGTACGGAATTGATCATGTGCTCTTCCTAGTCCAAACATTTTTTATATAAACATCTAATACTTATAAAATTATATTGATTTTACAATATGTACAAGGTGCTTTATTGGCAAGGATTTAATATCTGAAGTAATGAAAAAATCAGAATTAACTGAATATTGTTTCTTTACAGTTGTATCCCAGACTTCCAAATATTCTGCATTTACAATTTTATTTTAATAATACATTAATAAAATTTTAGATTGTTATTGTATACTAATTTCATGGCACTCTGGTTTTAATCTTTACTAATATTATAAAGAGGTAAAGTTTGTGACGTTGTGAATTGTGACGTTGTAGGGGGTAATCTCAGGAACTACTGATCCGATTTGAAATTTTTTCAACGTTATATAGCTCATTTATCGAGGATGGTTATAGGCTATATATCATCACGCTAAGACCAATAGGTGCGGAGCAACGATGAAGAATGATTAAAAATCGGGGTGTTTTTTCCTCTTGAGAGCTTGCGCTGCATATTAGTTAGCCCAAATTAACTATGTCCATGCGAACGAAGTCGCGGGCAGCGGCTAGTATAGAATATAACTGTACTTTGACCGGTTTCTTATTGCTTAAATTTTAGTATTATCAAACTATTTAATTTCTAGATAAGAAAGCGTAATTTTGCAGCCTAGGCGAAAATATGAATGGTCACTGGGCTAAGCCCTGAGAAACAACGTATAGTGAAGTAGCTAAACTAACATGATAAATAGGGTTATAATATAATATAAATAGGGATAATAAGGTTGTTCGTCTGTTACGCTTTCTTGCTCTAACTGCTGAATTGATCTTCAGTAAGCTATGCGTACATGTTGTCAGGAGTATAAAAAAGGGTATATAGATTAGATTCTATCGCCAGAATGCTACTTAAATCATCTGTTACGGATGAAAAGGCCTGCGATGATGAGGTTAGATCCAGAAAAAAAAAAAACTTTTCACAAGGGATAGAAAAATAACTTTTACCATGTTAACTGGGGAAAGTCGCGAACAAGGGCTAGTATATTT
>JACEII010000490.1:0-14699 GCA_014332785.1 Antheraea mylitta
AGGCTTGGAGGAGATAGAGATTTTGCTGCGCGACCGAACTGAAAAAAATGTGATAGTAAAACTGTAACGAAAAGTGCATGGAATAAAACAGTTAAATGAGACGTGCGCAGGCGCGACAGTCGTATACATAAGCGAGTAGTGTATAATATCTTTCTCTTTCTCCTTTTTTGTAATTATTTCTATTTCTATGTAATTTTATGTTGTCAAACAAAAATAAAGAGACATATTTTGTTATTTTAATTGATAATTTGAATTACGATTACATAAAATTGAGCACGATTTTTTTTTCCAAATAGTGTCGATTCTACATTAGCCGAAAGAACTTCGTTCCTACCTGGTGTCCCACGACACCACATTCTTTTTTTTATTTATAAAATATATCAGCGGGTATATATATGATTGTTTATAAAAAAAGTGTCTGAATGTTTAATTGCGTTTAAAAGTTACTGAAAAAAATGTTCCTAAACTTATTATTGATTAATCATAAATCAAAATGCCTATTAAAAATACAACGTTAACCCGCTACCAAGTGTCCTAAATTCTGTCTATTGATATATTGATAATTTCTGTAGGTGGTAGAGCCACGCTGAAGCTATTACTGGTTTCAGCATGAATGGGTCGGCTCGTTCGGGCTAATACTGCCAGAATACTTACAGAAAACCGACGTCAAATAACAGTGCTTGCATTGTAATGTTTCGTTAGGTCAGTGAGAGTGCCGGAGGTTCCCTTACACTCCCCCATATACAGGTTGGAAACGCACTTACAAATCCCCTGGTGTTGCTAGTGTCTATAGACGGTGGTGGTCACTAAACATCACGTGACCCACCTGTTCCTTTGCCTCTTATGATATAAAAAAAAATATATATTGATGTATTAAAGAACCAGGTATTCTAAAATTCTTGTTCTTTTAACGTTGCCGGCTCTTGTACTAAGGTGTCGCAAAAAAGTCTAGTTACGTTAACTGCAAATTTTTGTTTTTCGTTATTCTGGAGAACTCATTGCGTTTTATGGGACAAAGAGTATCCTGGATGTAGTCTTCTAATATTAGTTATCACCGTGTCAAATTTCGTTAAAATTGGTTCAGTACTTTCAGAGTAATTCGGGTTTATATTCTAGACTTTAATCCTTTATCCTGGAGAACCCTTGGCGTTTTATGAGACAAAAAGTATATTTGATGTAATCTCGTAATATTAGTTATCACTATGTCAAGTTTCATCAAGATTGGTTCAGTACTTTCAGAGTGATGCGTGAGCATAGGGACAGACAGACAGACAGACAGACAGACAGACAGACAGACAGACAGACAGACAGACAGACAAAAATTGTAAAAAGATTATTTTTGGCTTCTATATCGATAACATAGTCTACCCTGATTAAAATTTTCAAAAAATATTTAATGTACAGATTTCGACTTGTTACAGTTTTATTATAGTATAGATATACTGTAATAAAACTGTAACTAGTAAATATATTTTAAAAATTATAATCTATTATTTTTATTGCATTTTCTTATACAGCAAACAGATTAGCTAAAAATTGAAGCTATATTTAATCTCCTTATGCTTCTTTTTCACATTCTGGCCAATGAATATACTTAGGTTAGTTTTTATCTTAATTTAACCCAGTAGGCGATGCTGCAAACGGGTTCTAGGCTTATTTTAAAAGATCTCAAAGATCTCACACACCATCTGGGTATATGTTTGAGTGAGTCCTTGATTGTTTGGATTCACAATTGGAAACCGTAGTTGTAGCTGCAATCGGGTTTTAGGTTTATTAAATTTTTTGGCCTTTAAAAGTACAATTGAACCTGTGATAACCGATTTGGTGCAGACGAAGTTGTACGGGTCAGCTAGTATTCAATAAACAACAAGGAACATTGTTAGTTTGAACTGTATTAAACACGCCACCTATATAAGACTTCAAGCGAATATTTACCACTTTATAGTAAAGCGAAAGTAATCGTACATGAAATGACGTAATCGGATGTGAAAGTTAAGTGAAAAGGTGGTCCCTAAAGCAAATCACGAGACACATACCTAACCTTATGGTGAAATGAGATCTAAATGTTTAAATCCTTGCCTACTAGGTAACTTAAATTTCATTTCGGCTGCAGTTGTCCTTAAATATCAAGATATTCTTGGATTATCTATACTAATATTATAAAGAGAGGTAAAGTTTGAGGTTGTGACGTTGTAGGGGGTAATCTCAGGAACTACTTGTCCGATTTGAAAAATTCTTTCAATGTTATATAGCTCATTTATTGAGAATGGTTATGGGCTATATAGCATCACGCTAAGATCAATAGAAGCGGAGCACTAATGAAGAATATTTAAAAATCGTGTTTTTTTTTCTTCTTGAGAGCTTCCGCTGCGTTTTAGCATTAGCCCAAAGTAACTAACACGCAAACGAAGTCGCGGGTACAGGCTAATTATTTTATAAGGTTAAAATGGGTTATTTTATGTAATTAGTATAGCTCGGCTATATTTATGTATTTATATGTTGACACTTGGCTTAAACCCAACTTGTGGTGAGGCAGTGGTCGAAACTCGGTCATTAATAAATTTTACTTTAATTATCTCGCGCACCAATAGGCATATAAAAATACTATATGAATTTCTTTTTTTTTTTTGAATCGATTATTTTTGATTGTAAATAGTGAAAACTATATCGAGAACTGAATAAACATTTTAGACGAAAGAAGCGTGACGTATGATAAATAATTAAAGGTTTCGATTCGTCGAGACTATAAAAAACGAAACCATTTTTTTTACTCGTCCATAGCTACAAAACAAAAAAAAATCTTATCTTATTTATATAAAGTGTAAACTCACTATAATGTCTTTCGTTGTAACGAAAAACTTTATTTAGCATAGAAATTAGTTCATCATAGGTACTAGAGCCACGCTGAAGCTATAATAGGTTGCAGCACCCGACCCACAGAAACACCTACGTGAAGTAACAGTGCTTGCATTGTTGCGTTTCGTTCGGTCAGTGACAGCAACGGAGGCCCACCTTCTCCCCTCTCCCAATCACCCCTTCCCCTTCCCTCATTCCGATTCCCACTAACCCTACCCAACCTACACAGGCTGGCAACGCATTAACAACTCCTCCGGTATTGCTGGTGTCTATGGATTGAGATGATCACTTACATCACTTACATATCATATAAAAAAAAAATCTACCACAAAACCATTTCTTTTTTCTCTTTATAACGAAAAAATGCTCGGACCCTTAAAATTCGTTATAAAGAGGGTAAACTTTATATATAGATAGTATTTATTCCCTTGAGCCTTCGTTGTAAGTTTCTATAAAGCGCATCAAATAAAATGTTTACAATAAGGTACTAAGAGAGAAAACTTTGTAATAGATAAATAACATCGTGCACGTGTGAAATTGATTGATATTCGCATATCGCTCTGGTTTTTTAAACGCATATCATGTGCGTATAAGAAACAACGATGTAGGTAACGTTCACATTTTGTTATTACAATATTTATCTCAAGATATTGCAATTTAATGTTCAATTAAGTTAACTATTATCGGTTATATCAATATTTCTCATTAAAATTAGTTCCGCATTTCACTCAGTGAACGAAAGAGAAAGATAATCAAAGAATGATTTAGAAATACTTTATATTGGATCAAAGCACCTAAACGTTATATTATCTATGTAATAGATATATAATATTGTTATATAAACACCTATATTTCTTATCTATTATATTCTTCTAATATACATCTATATCTATCAATCTATACATATAATAAAAAGGTAAGACACGAAATGTATACATTAAGACATATTTATGAAAAAATACTTCGGCATGCCTCAGAACAGTGTTTCCCAAACTTTTCATTCATGCCCTACTAAAAATTTTATGCCAAATAAAAATTTTAACCTTTAAAAACTGTTTTGTTCCCTTAAGAAATATAAATGATAAGTTTTGGGAAGAAATCAATATAAAATTGTTAGCAAAACATCGTAAGTAAACTTTCAAAACATATAATGAAAAACTTACTTGACGACTCGTAATTACTCAGTTAATATTCTGGTAACGCCAAACGAAATTATAACTAATAATTATTTACACCATTTTTTTTAAGAATCTGCCTTTTTAGTTAAATTCGTCACCAATCAAAAATAATGTAATTTGCATTGCATTTAAATAACCCAAAGCGAAAAGTTTAAAGTCGTGTCAAGTCCAATTTTTAAAAGGCCTCCTTAACTAT
The DNA here is from genome assembly GCA_014332785.1 of Antheraea mylitta. Lineage (NCBI taxonomy): Eukaryota > Metazoa > Arthropoda > Insecta > Lepidoptera > Saturniidae > Antheraea > Antheraea mylitta. The sequence goes on from JACEII010000490.1 coordinate 4,231, forward strand.
CAAATTGCCCCCATGTGGGACGTAGGCCCCACGTTTGGAAACACTGCCTTAGAACCAACGACGGAACACATTAATTCCACAGTTTTTAGAATTGTTATCTATCTGTGGTTTGTACGGGATTCACGTAAAAAACGCCAAGACTGATTTTGAAGATATTTGGTGTGACAGTTGTTTAGATGCCGGTATATTTTACGTATAAGAAAATACAAAACAGAAAACAAATACACAAGAACTATAAGGCAGATTTTGAATAAATTTGGTATAATAATAGTTTTATCATAAAATATATATATTACATAAGGACTTTAAGATACATGTATATTACTTTGTATACTTAGATATAACTTACAGTAGTAGTACATTAAATATTTTTGAGAAAAATACGATAGACGCTAAAGCCTAAAGTCAAGTAAAATGTAAAGACTGACGAACATTAACATGGTTTACTAAAATTGTTTGCTGTCTGTTAGTTCATCTGTACACCTATCACATAGACTACTCAACCGATTCTGATGAAATTTGAGATGGTATGGTAACAGAATCGAAAGGAGATATAATTAATCCCAATTATTTTAACAGAATAATAATAAGAATATAATATTTGGATAAAGTTTGGCAGTAAATGAACGAGTATCTCTGAGATGAGATTTTGTGACAGTAAAACAATTTGGCAAGCCTCGCTCCCGAATGAGATCATTAAAACAATTTCTTTGACTTGAACATTCGACAGCAAACGGCTCATTTATTCCTTTAAATTTTATAGTTTTGAGAAGCTACACGTCGATCATACAAAAATAAGCACGTCTCTGACTGAGGCTTGGGTGACTGTTATTTTGAGTATCGCACCGTATCCCGAGAATCAGATATACGTATACATCGAAATTATTTAATAATCAATATTTTTTTGCATTAAAGTTTACGCGCACGTATTCGCGCGCACAGTTATCTTATTTATATAAGGGAATGTAATCCTAAATGAGTTAAGTTTAAGTAACTAATTCCGTAATGCAATAGAATATACTATAAATGGCTGGTTATTCATAAACAATTTTTAATAATAAGCACCTACATTACATTGTAACAAAATGGTAACCGATTATTTATTTACGATATTTCAACATAAAACATTATGTATGTTGTTCGGTTGTTAGTTATCAAACTACGGCTTTAAATAACAGAATAAAAAACAAGTCCATTGTTGCACCCAAGGCAACAGCTTGAGCTTCGCCCACTTTGGTAACCTTAAGCTTGTTGCTAAGCTGCAAAGTACCCTAAAGACTCACCTTAATAGTCCGGTGAAGTTATGAGGGCCCGACAATACATAGCATAGCCAGTTCGAAAAGAAAAAAAAAAGTAAAGTGTTACAGAAAATATTGGTAGTCCTCCAAATGCCCAAATTCTACATTGATCAGTAAACTGTTACTCTAATGATGCAGAAATGTTTAAAGTCAAGTTCACCAGATTAGGCCCCCCTCAGCAGCGGCTCAAGCATTGGTCCGTTCCCTCGGCGTGGAGCCCTTGAGTACGCTGCTTACGCGATACAGTGACACAAAACCTTACATCACTGCTACATCACACACAGCACCTATACACACGTGCACGCCTACACGCTTACACGCTGTTTTCTTGTTCAGAGAAATAAACGACAAAGAGTTCTACCCTTATTTTTCTCTATCTTGACCTGTCCTACATAGTTTAGAGGATTTTTTCCGACACAAAATACATATAGGAGTTGTTGAGGTATATATATATATATGTTTCAATAACTCACATGCGTATATCTAAATAGCTTGGCATAGGTTAGCTCAGATAGAACGTGATTTTTGCACAAAACAGGCGACAGCCCAAGCCGAGGTGTGCCGTGCACCCTTGAGCTAGTCGCTCAAGCATCCCAAATCGGCTGAGTGCCTTCAGTGCTCGCCTCAATGGTTCGGTAAAGCTGTAAAGACCTTTCCATGCCAACAGCGTTTACATTTCCAAAAAAAAAAAGAACTTAATGTCAGGTTAAATCATTAGTTATAAACCCAAGTCCTCTGCCAAGTATATTGTCTGTCTGTATATTCGCGATAAACTTAAAAACTACTAAACGGACTCTCATGCTAGGACTTTTACCAGTAGATAAAGTAATCTATAAGGAATGTTTAATTATATAATTTGACAAGTTTTTTTTTATTATTAGGGAAGGACAACCTCTGCAGGGCCCACTAGTAATACCATATAATGAGTAAAATGAACTAACCTCTAGCTCTCGCCAAGTGTCCGCGTGATAAATATCATCACCGGGATAAAACGGAGCTTTGCGTTGCATGGGCGCCCGCCAAGGCGGCTGCCATCCGGCTGCACCAACAAGTTCCGCTTGCCCGAGCCCACCCTCTAAAAACTTGCTGTAGTCTTGAAAAGCGGACAAATTCGACTCTTCCTGCACGTACATAAAAGGTTAAGTAATCATCTCGTAGACCTAAGAAAGATTAGACCTTAAATATTTATTTTAGGATTCTAATAAAAAACAATCAGAGCCCCCATTGTTGTAAACAGTATTGAATAATGATCATGTAATTAAAACTTTGATGTTACAACAAGCATTTTTGGTACTTTCGTATTAAATGCACCGCGCTCGGCAACCGCTTCCGAGGCCGGTTAACGTTATCTTTTTACACAAGTCTAACCTTTTTTTTTTTTTAACGTGGAGAGAAAATCCTCATGAACTGGCAAGCTTCCGGGGGGAAGCCCGACTTGAGCCGCCCACCACCTACGTGCTAGTCACGCAGGGGTGGGGTCTTACGGCGACTCTAACCGGCTAAAACTCCACGACAACCTACGCCGCACTGAGGGAGTGTCACGGGACAGCGCGAGCATGCTCCGCGACACCCCCGGCGGCAGGCGTTTCCCACGCCGCACCCGGCACACAAGTCTAACCTAACCTAACTAAAGGAAGATGAAACTTTTAACTTAAAAATTATCAATTTGCTAATATACAAAATACTACTTGCGTAGTTACGGCCACGTCTCTATTTCACAAGTCTAACCTAATCTCACCGACCAAAGACAGGAAAATTGCGAAAAATAAATTGGTTAGTTAGGTGAGGTTTTTGTATATTACCAATTTGATGATTTTTAAGTTGAAACAAAACAGTTTCGTCTCAGCTTGGTTAAGTTAGATTAGTCTTGCGAAAAAAGACAACACGAGCCGTCCGTGGCAGTGATCGGCGAGCGCGGTGCATTTAATACGAAAGTACTGCATGTAAGTATTAAGATTTAAGTATATTAGAAGTTAATATACTCGTTTTGCAACTGACTATTAAAAAAAAACGTCAACAATTTAGTTTAGTTCTATGGCTCATTCCTCAGTCGTTATTAAAGGTTTGAACTATTTTGTCTCGAGGTTACGAAATAATAAATTAATTACACATGAATGCTTTGTAATTAACTTCTAGACATAAAATACGATATAGAATAGTTCCAGAAATAATAAAAATGTACCTCTATAAATTACATTTTCTGTTGTTGGTGTCTAGTAATTCATTGGTCAATTAATGGAGTGTTAACTAATAGCTTTATGTATTATAACTTTAACATCATCATGAAGACGACGACACGTTACATTTGTATGACTTGATATTCAAAGAAATCGATGTGAATTGAAATATTCGATGACATTAATACTAAGAATCCCATAACGCAAACAAAACTGCATCGAGTTACAGTTGCATTAACCAAGGAATAACCTACGTGAGAGATTCTAACAATTCTCGTCAACTCAAACCTGAACATATGGACGATTGAAGTTCGAAATATATCTAGAGATACCTCTGTAGTGTTCCATAAAAGTAATCGAACACAAAATAGATTTAGGTAGGAACAATGATTGTAGATGAAAGTTTGCGAGGATAGATAATCAACTTTCTGAACACTTAATCTAGGAACATGGTACGAGGTGATAGACATACTTACTTGATTGTAAGAGTGTGCGGTATAAACACTTCTAGGACGAACAGGTATGGCCACGTCCTTTCTAAAGTCTGCGTTACCCATTTTTAACACTTTTTCAACTTATAACTGTTACGGTTAGAGTTTAATAAAAAATACATGAACAGCAGAGACTATTGGCACTCCAAAATCCTACATAATATATATAAATCAATACTTCACGGCTGTGAATGAAGTAAGTCATTTGTCATTTATTTTTTTAAGATTCGAAATTTAATTTTTATTTTTCAAGGAATGTAATCAACACGATAGTTTAAAATGGCCAGCGATAATCCGCGGCTATGAATCTCTTTGTTAATTACACATATTAATGTTCTATTTTGTTTGGGAAAGAGATACAGAAATATAAAATGATTCGATTATTCAAACGTGTAGAACTTTCTAGAGAGTAATTATTTAATTAATCGCTCGACTAGCGAGTTCAGTTGATAACGAAAGATTGATTGATCTACAATTATGGAAAGTTATGAACAATGGTTTACTGAAAATCTACAGCTTATTTATTAAATATTTTGGACTTAGTTATCATGTTTTTATTAATTATCTTATTTAATTTTATTTATACTTTTATCCTTTCTAATATTACAGAAGCAATGTTTTTCAGTTTGTATATAGATTGTGATATCCGAAAATTCTAATACAACTAGGATCAATGTATCACTGATTGCACCTTTCTATTTTGTTGGTGGATGGTAGTAGTAGATGGTAGTATTTATTGCTATGAATAATCGTTATACATTTGCTACATAAATCGTAGAAAATTGCAGGGCAGTCGCTGATTATAGGTCTTATAGATATTATAATATTTATTATTTCTCCTAAATAATGACGCAGCCAACTCAATTTACATATTCGATTTCATTTACTCATAAAATCTGTTGAAGTGTTAAATTTATTTAAAAGGAATGTATTGATTTGAAATAAAATAAATAAATAAATTTGAAATAAATGAAATTACATATAAATGAATTTCAATTATATTTATTCTTGGAGTCCAGTACAGCGCACTTCTCACGCTCATGTTTACAGTAAACAACATTTCGGTCCGGTTCAACAGTCCGGTGAAGCTGTGAAGGCCTAGTAAGGCCAATACCGTAGTCAGTTCGAAAAAAAAAAAACATATTTTTGATCAATTTCACACGGAAAGAATGCATGGATAACAATTCATTACTACATACCACTACATAGTGTAAAACAAAGTCCTCTGCCACGTCTGTCTATATGTCTGTTCGCCATAAGATCAAAACTTTCAGAACGCATCTTCGTGCCCTTTTCACCAATATGTAAAATGATTCTTGGGTAAGATTTAGGTATAGTTTATTTTATTATCTGGGCGAGCAACGTCTGCTAAGCCCGCTAGTCTATACTATAATAAAACTGTAACAAGTCGAAATCTGTACATTAAATATTTTTTGAAAATTTTAATCAGGGTAGACTATGTTATCGATATAGAAGCCAAAAATAATCTTTTTACAATTTTTGTCTGTCTGTCTGTCCCTATGCACACGCATCACTCTGAAAGTACTGAACCTATCTTGACGAAACTTGACATAGTGATAACTAATATTACGAGATTACATCAAATATACTTTTTGTCCCATAAAACGCAAAGGGTTCTCCAGGATAAAGGATTAAAGTCTAGAATCTAAACCCGTATTACTCTGAAAGTACTGAACCAATTTTAACGAAATTTAACACAGTGATAACTGATATTACAAGGCTACATCCTGGATACTTTTTGTCCCATAAAACGCAAGGGGTTCTCCAGGATAACGAAAAACAAAAATTTGTAGTTAACGTAACTAGACTTTTTTGCGACACCTTAGTACAAGAGCCGGCAACGTTAAAAGAACAAGAATTTTAGAATACCTGGTTCTTTAATATATCAATATATATTTTTTTTATATCATAAGAGGCAAACGAACAGGTGGGTCACGTGATGTTTAGTGACCACCACCGTCTATAAACACTAGCAACACCAGGGGATTTGCAAGTGCGTTTCCAACCTGTATATGTGAGAGGGTAAGGGAAGGGAAAGAAGGAAAGGGCAAGAGAAGTGGGCCTCCGGCACTCTCACTGACCGAACGAAACACTACAATGCAAGCACTTTTATTTCACGTCGGTTTTCTGTGAGAGGGCAGTATTAGCCCGAACGAGCCGACCCATTCATGCTGAAACCAGTAATAGCTTCAGCGTGGCTCTACCACCTACAGAAATTATCAATATATCAATAGACAGAATTTAGGACACTTGATAGCGGGTTAACATTGTATTTTTAATAGACATTTTGATTTATGATTAATCAATAATAAGTTTAGAAACATTTTTTTCAGTAACTTTTAAACATTCAGACACATTTTTTATAAACAATCATATATATACACGCTGATATATTTTATAAATAAAAAAAAGAATGTGGTGTCGTGGGACACCAGGTAGGAACGAAGTTCCTTCGGCTAATGTAGAATCGACACTATTTGGAAAAAAAAATCGTGCTCAATTTTATGTAATCGTAATTCAAATTATCAATTAAAATAACAAAATATGTCTCTATATTTTTGTTTGACAACATAAAATTACATAGAAATAGAAATAATTACAAAAAATGAGAAAGAGAAAGGTATTATACACTACTCGCTTGTGTATACGACTGTCGCGTCTGCGCACAGCGTAAACAAAGCCGTATGGTTTTGGGTCGTTTCTATCATTTGCTTTGTCATAAGAGTAAAATATCCCCCAGACATAAACTCACTTTATATAAAACTTGCATCCGTCCGATTATGACGTACAGATGTTCGGTCTTTACACATGCGCAAAATCGTATTCAAAAGTTGCAGGTTCTCCAGAACTGAGCCCTACGTAAAATCACCGGTGCCCCATGGTACGTCCGGAATAAGAATCTCCACAGGACCTGGAAATGCCTTCTGTCTGAGCGTATACAAATTCACTTACACGTAGTTATTTCGATAAAGCCGCGAATCATCCCAGTCCGTTAGTGGTATCCGCCGCGAACGATGAACCCGTACCCAACGCTGTGCAGTATAGAAGACGACCGCGACACATTTTTACCGACCCTCCTGATTCAGTCACGTCAGCGAACGATCAATACCAGCCTGTCTCTTCAAACAGAGCGTATTCTCACCCACGCCCGCATAACCGCAGATCACGCCGCCGTGGTCTAGGAGTAAATTTCGTTCCCGCACACCAAATTAGACCCTTCTCGGCAACGGCTCAAGCCTAGATCTGTTCCCTGGGCGTGGAGCCCTTGAGTACGCTGCTCACGCGATACAGTGACACAAGAGTTCTACTCTTATTTTTCGTTATCCTATCCTATCCTATCCTATATAGTTTAGAGGGATTTTTCCTACACAAAATACATATAGGAGTTGTTGAGGCACGCATGCTTGGTACACATGCATGTTTCAATAACTTATATACGTATATAAGTTACCGGACCACTAAGGCGAGCGCTTAAGGCACTCAGCCGATTTTATTTTAGCAACCAGCCCAAGGGTACACGGCACACCTCGGCTTGGCTGTTGCTTGTGGCATGCAAAATCGCGGCCTAGCTTAACTAACCTAGCTAACTATTCATATATGTATGAGTTATTGAAACGTATATGTGTACCAAGCATACACGCCTCAACAATTCCTGCATATATTTATCATCGGAAAATTGAGAGTTTTTCAGTTCCATAAGGGAAAAAAGTAAACCAAACCACTTTCATGTGTAAGCGTGTAGCGTGCACGTGTGTGGGGGTGATCGTGAGTGTTGTAGCAGTGATGTATATTTGTGTGTCACCGTATCGCGCAAGCAACGCACTCAAGGGATCCCTACCGAGGGATTGAACCTGATGTATAAAACTNAATTGAAAAAAATAACCCTTCCACCAAAATGTGTAGCGTGTAGGCGTGCACGTGTGTGGGGGTGATCGTGTAGTGTTGTAGCAGTGATGTATGGGTGTGTCACCGTATCGCGCAAGCAACGCACTCAAGGACTCCCTACCGAGGGAACGAAACTAGGCTTGAGCCGCTGCCGTGGGAGGCCTAATCGGGTGTGCGGGAGCGAAATTAACCCCCAGACCACGGCGTCGTGATCTGTGGTTACGCGGGCGTGGGCGTGAACACGCTCTGTTTCGAGGGACAGGCTGGTACTAATCGTTCGCTGACGTGATTGAATCAAAAGGGTCGGCAAAAATGTGTCGCGGGCGTCTTTTATAACGCGCAGCGTTAGGTACGATTATTTTCTCAAAATACATATAATAAATTCACTAATAGACATAAATTACCAGAATTTGATTTAACAGACTAACGAGTTCTTAAACAGAGATACAGAACTCTTGAAGAACATTGTTTTTATAGACCCTTGTGTATACCTTAAAAAATTGAAAATCCTATATTTGCCAACAATTTAATTAAAAAATTATATTTTAAAAACTCTTTCGGTACGAATGCCTCAAATAATTGTTGCACCTCATTATAAAACGTTGAGTAATTAATATTCTATATATTGCGAATTAACTACAGCCTTGATAAGATCCTCCTTGTTATAACCTCCAATTATAAAATGAATCCTGTACGATGGGTTTCTTTAACAACTGACATTAGTCCAATTTATTAAAATGAATTTCATTACATTAAAATTCATGAACACTGCCGAAATCTATTATACGGAGGTTAGTGATATAAAAAAACTGGAATAAATCTAAATAATTTAAAACAGGTGAAAAACATTCAAAGTTAATTAATAATTCGTAAGCAAATTAACGTAATTTAAATGAAAAAGTACAATTAAATGAAATAAAAAAACAAGCACAGATATTATTCGTTAATTATATCCTAACCTTTTTTAAAAAGTTGGGTAATATATAAGAATTTACGAAAAATTCTACACTTCATACCTATTCATCAGTGGATTAATGCAAGACACTGTTTTTAATTTAAGAGATCTTACCGTTGCGAAAAAAATCGTGCACACGCCTTCTTAATAATCAAAAACGAGACACTAAACTCAAACAATAGTGTATCAATAAAATTCGACGGCGGAACGTTTACCAAACATTACAATAGCGACACGCTATAATGACCGTTTTGACACCTTACAACAGTGTCGTGACATGTCGATTTTTTTTTTCAGAAAAATATGTAATTCTGTGCTGCCACAGATCCTATATGCAGTGTACTATCGGGCCCGGCGGACGTTTTCCCGTTCTGATAAGAAAAAAACCTAGACAAATTATATACCCAAACCTTTCTCGTTATTTACTGGTGAAATCTGCATGAAAACCCTACTGAATGGATTTTTGAGTTTATCGCGAAAAGACAGACACACGTGGCAGACGACTTTGTTTTATAATATGCAGTGACAGTCATACAGTATAGGATACATATATATATATATATATAATGTAATTTCAAATTTTGAAAAATATAAATGCTGTTTCTTTGTAAATAAGTATATCAATAACTATTAAGTAGAATCTTTTAAGGATTCAGTTCAACGAAACAGCTTTTTTTGGTCATAAAAACGTGATAAGAATTGGTCGCGGCACCATGTGGTATAGTTAGATATAGTTGTAGTGAGATATATATACCTACAAGAAATAACTGAGGATGAAGTAAGAAGAGCTGTGAATGGTATGAAAAACGGAAAAGCCGTTGGGCCAGATGGCATACCTATTGAAGTATGGAAGTTTTTAAAAGTAGATGGATGTGTTTGGCTGACGTTATTTTTTAATAAGATGTTACTAGAGGAAGCGATCCCACATGAATGGTGCAATAGTGTAATAGTGCCTATTTTTAAGAATAAGGGTGATGTGCAGGACTGTAACAATTATCGAGGAATAAAGCTCATGTCACACAGTATGAAGGTTTGGTAAAGAGTGATAGCGAGTCGAATAAGAGATGAGACTGAACTGAGTCAAAATCAATTTGGGTTTATGCCTGGACGTGCGACAACAGATGCCATTTTCGCACTTCGGCAACTGTGTGAAAAATACAGACGAGTACATAAGAATTTACATATGGTATTTGTTGATCTGGAGAAGGCATATGATCGAGTACCGCGTGATGTTCTGTGGTGGGCTCTGAAAAAGAAAAGAGTGCCTGAGAAGTATATACAACTTATTCGTTGTATGTACAGTCATGCCAAAACGCACGTTAGGTCAGCGGCTGGAGTTACCGATAATTTCAATGTGGCCGTAGGTTTGCACCAGGGTTCAGCTTTAAGCCCTTATTTATTCCTTCTTGTTATGGATGCGTTAACATCAGACATACAGGAGGAGACACCTTGGTGTATGCTGTTTGCTGATGATATTGTTCTTATCGGAGAAGATGCTGCAGAGGTCCAAAGCAGGCTGGAAAAATGGCGAGAAAGACTGGAGAATGTTGGTTTGAAAATTAGTAGAACAAAAACTGAACATTTGTTTTGCGATTTCGGTGGTACATCTAGTTTTTCTCCTATAGCCTTAAATGGAGTACCC
>JACEII010000490.1:22223-37632 GCA_014332785.1 Antheraea mylitta
TGACGTAGTAAACGTCGTTTTTGGTGTCGTAGTAGTCGTGGTTTTTGGTGTCGTAGTCGTAGACGGTGATTGAGTTTTCGAAAAGTTCTGCGCTATATTTGTTGGGCATGGTGATGTCATAAATATGTCGACAGCTGTAATAAATATTTATTATTACCATTAATTAATTTAAGCAATACCCTTTATAAGAATAACATACAGACTCAAGGTTAATATATAACTTAGATGTTTTTATCACTTCTACAACATTCGGTGTTTCACTTATAAGCTGCAATTTTAGAGCAAGTAGATATGACAGTGCCGACTGTATTTTATGGTATACTGAAAAATATAAGTCAGTCGTATAATAACTGTACGAAGTATTCGGTATTATTGTACTGTAAAAGGAAGATTCTAAATTAGGCTGCGACAAAATTATTTATTAAGATTCATATTTAATATACCAGGTAGTAAGTGTCAGAGTATATCGCAATAAGTCAAAACAAACATTGAACCAAAGCTCAATAAGAATCCTGGTCCATACAGTGTTACACGTTTGTTTTATGTCCTTTTAAGCCATTAACTTTTATTTCTAATTCTAACATTTGATCGTGCGCTAGTTTTGCAGTCCCATTTGCCCAATTAACATGATTTACTTTTTACAATAGTGACGAAGATGCTTCGACCAGGTATATATGATTTAATAACAAACAAAAATGCCTTGTAGATGTGAAAAAAAGCTAAACAGATTCGTAATTAGAATATGTTATTCTATTTTAATTTTATATGCTGTGCCTTACAAAAATTTGAAAAGAGAGTGTTCTTCCCAGTTCGAGAAAATAATCAAGATGTATTTAAAGTTAAATTTAATTCTCGAACTGACTACGCTATTGACCTAGCAAGGTCTTAACAGCTTCACCGGACTAAGCATTTAAAGTTAAAGTTAAAGTAATCCAGTAATCATTATTACAACACGTGAAATGTGTATAACAGTTTCGCAGAATAAATATTTAAACTTATCAGATGGTTCTTTTTTCTATACGTCTAAAATAATATTTATATTTAGCACACATTTTAAATTAAATATTTGGGATTACTTCATTTTTTTGTGATAGCATATCACTTTTATTATCATAACTTAAAGATTATCCGAAGAACAAAAAAAATACAATTAGTAACAATACATGTTTATTCCTGGATAGGTGCAATTTGTTTGAATCCAACAAACATAACGTGTTATATTTGAATCTAACTTAAATAAGAAGAAGGAATAAAAATTAAAAAACATAATTGTATTTATTTTGTCTAAATTATGTGTCTATATAATAATCGTTTTAATTTCAGTCGATACCTTAAATATGTGTTATTAAATTGTTCATACCTATTCCGCAGCGTTTTGCACAATTCAAACTTCTTGGGTTTGTGTAAGTAACAAAGTTTGTCCCGCAAACAGGATTATATTCTGGATTAACTGCACATGATTTGATACAACTGTAAAAACCTCCACTGTTATCGGTTGCAGTTTCTGTTGGTAGTACTGTTGTTAATCGAATAGTTGTCGGTTCTGTTGTTAATCGTGTAGTTGTCGGTTCTGTTGTCGTTGTTGTTGTTGTTGTTGTAGATATTCGTGGTCCTTGGTAGTTATTCTTTTTAACGCTAGAAAATATATCTTATAAGATATTTGTTTTTAATATTAAAAACAATAGTAATTTATTCGTCTTATATATAAATTTACTGAACTCGATATTAATCTTTATATACCCCGAATAGTTGAAGAATAATTACAAAATAACCGCACATTCTGCCGTCGGTCTAATTCTCATGTAAAATTTATATGTTATTCTACCTATGTACAGATCAAATTTTAAGCATCATTGTATTGGAACATAGGCTTCTTTAAACATTGTTACAAAAATGCATGAACGTTTCTTTACAAATTCGCGTTTTTTTTTTTTCGAAATAAATAAGTAATTACCTTGACGGGTCTTCACAGCTTAATCGGACTAATTACAGCTTTCAGTTAGAAAGCTGTGTTCCTAGGCTAAATATATTACTTTCTTTACCCTCATTATCACAAAACTTGACGTAAGATTAACACCAAAGTATAAAAGATAAATATAAATATAATCTCTTTATTGTGTATTGTTAATTTTAGTATAAATTGATAGTCATGGTTTCATTCTACAAGATGCTTTTGTGATGCAATCTCCGATCCATATTCCACTATGCTTTATTGTATATGAAGAAATACAATTGAAAATTTAACTGTCTTTGGTAGAGTGATGTAAGTGAATCGTTTTCATCGTTATCATAGTACGAAAAAGCTAAAATAATTAATAAGTGACAAAAATAATTTACCTGCAATATAATAAATAATAACAAAATGAATTCCTTGATAAAATAGAAAATAATAGCAATACGTACGTTGGAAATGGTATCTCTGAAGTTTTTTTGTTACTCGGATTTTCTTCGCTAGATGAACTTTCGCTGCTAGATGAACTTTCACTGCTAGATGAACTTTCATTGCTAGATGAACTTTCATTGCTAGGTGAACTATCGCTGCTAGATGAACTTTCATTGCTAGATGAACTATCGTTGCTAGATGAGCTTTCACTACTAGATGAATCATGATGGTGTGAGTCATGTCTAAGATTCCCATACCATCCGAGTCTATAGCTCATAGCGTCGTGGCTTAGAATTATAAACATTACTGAAAATCAAAAGTGGAATTTTTGATAGTTAAAATCTCAATACATCGTAGGCGTGATGAATAAGCCCGTGTTTTTCTTCGGAAAACTATATTTTTCCCAGCAATGGGTCACTTAGATGCTTGGATTATTGTTATTTATCGACTTTACATTATTATTCAGTTAAATACTTACACTACTTTTAATTTACTATTAGCTGTATTATTAAAATATTTTACGTTTGTATATAGATAGTAACAGCAACCATTTAAAACAGTACGTTTTTAGAGAAATCCTATAAGTTGTCATCTGTTAACTGAGTTAATGCTGGTTATTTTTAATGTAATATTAATTGGTATCCGTTGCTTCAAGCTTATATAAATGTGATTATTTTTTCTTAGAAATTACTTGTTTTATGTGTATTAGTTACAGGCTGTCTTTTGTCTCACTACTATAAACTTTTTATCGATTTTACATCACCTCTGCTGTATATCATACTTACCGTGTGGCCTCTTTTTTTATAACATATGAGGCAAACGAACAGGTGGGTCACATGATGCTAAGTGATCACCACCGTATATAGACACTTACAACATCAGAGGAGTCACAAGTGCGTTGCCAGCCTGTATTTGGGGAAGAGGGACAGTGAGGAGAAGGAAGGGCAATGTATCCCGGGGGAGTCGACTCATTCATGTTGAAACCAGTAATAGCTTCAGCGTGGATCTACCACCTACTAATGCCTCTGTATAAACGTATAATAAGTACTAGTGGTCGCCCAGTGGTCGACATTCGACCATAATTCATTGATTTTTTAAGTTTGAACTTTATCAAGGTTGTCAAAGGTTATATAACTACATTATCAAAGGCTTTCATACTGGTTGCCTTTGAAACACAAAAAAGGCGATTAAAAATGTGCTAAGGCTATCAAATTCTCAGTAAACATAACTTTAGGAACATAAGAAAAGTTATCCTAAATCATGATACAATTTTTAATTAATTTTACACGGATTAATTTTTAATTACATTTATGAATATGAATAGATTACATTTATTTATTCGTGTCGGATAACGTGTATTATTTTTCTGAATATCACCCCACATTATTATAGTTTTTTTTTTTCGAAACTGTTTATTTTGATTAATTTTATTGCAATTGATCACGCAATAGTCTATCTATGATTTTCATCACATGCACTGGACACGTGGATACTTATCAATGACGAATTTATGTAACGACCAAAGGTACTATTTACGGTGCAATTCGCTACAGAATTTTTTAAAATGGTTATAAGCATTTGAAACACTGTGCAAAGTACTACCTCCAAATGTTAGAGTTGAAGTTATGACACCGGACATTGTTGGAATTTATTCGTTCGTAATATCGTTTTAACGAAGATTAAGTTCATTTAATTTGTGAATGATTTAAAAAAAAATATTATTTCCAGATACAAAACTTCACGAATCATTTTATAAATAAATATTTACATTTCATTAATTAGTATTATTATTAAAATATATATTTAACATATGAATATATAAATTACTAACATACTTTTGTGAATTTAATGTAAGTAGTAATAATATTATTCTTAGAAAAAAATCTAATATGCTTAATCTTACTAAATTATAGAATGCACATAAGAACTATGCCTTGTAGATTTATTTATTTACCAACCCTTACTAAACTAACCTGCGTATACAATGGTGAACTTCATTTTTCTTCACAACACAAGTACACACTAACGCCTAAAAATACGTCTGTGCACGTATAAAATATATGTCAATAAGACTCTAGATACACTGATGTCACAGTGAGAACTGGATAAAGAAATAGAATGTTGTCAAGGTTTTATTTATCATATAGTCATTTCACGGGCGATAAAAATCACGTCCAGCTATATTTCACATCTGACCGATAACAGTCACAGAAAGCTGTGATAAATGTATAAGTGCGATAATTGCTGGAACTTTCATAGTTACATTGTTTAAATTTTTATAAAAAAAAATGCTACAATGCGTTTTCAGTACGATATACAACAGAAATACAAAATAAAACCTTGGATCAGTTTTCAACAAAAATATTTCATCTACACGTTTTAAGACTTTTTTACGTTTTAAGACCGAACCAGTTAACAATAAAAAAATCATGCTTTATGATTTTATCATCCCGAAGTAGCGCTGCTCATAGAGTTAACATGTCAATATTTATCATTGGGAAAGGGTATAGATGTTTTCGATTTTCATAAAACTGTGTAGTCTGGTGAAGCTGTAAAGGCCTGTCAGGCCAATAGCATAATAAGTTCGAAAAAAGAAGTCGCCTCTTATGTACACTTAAATATTTTGATTTTCATTCTGATTAAGTGTCAACGTCATCCTACAATCCTGCAAGCTTAAAAAAATAAGAACACAAGAAAATCACAACAATCCAGTAATTCATTTATTTACATTAATAATTGACAAAATATTATTAATCTCCGAGACTCAGACACGAACTTTATGATATTGATAGTATTTAAATTAATATTTAGTAACTATCCGACCTTGATATTTAAAAATCCTAAAAGTCAATCGCAGCGCTGCGGCCAACAGTGAATCTAAACCTTTATTGAATCCACCAGAATGCACAAAAAATTCATCAAAATCATTCCAACCGTTTTGAAGGAGTTCAGTCACATACAGACGGACAGAAAACAATACGACAAATGTATTGTAATTGTTCAAAACTAATTTGATCTGTATAGTTGCAATACTGGAATTACAAAAGTAATGGTACAACAACAATACAACAACAGTTTTGTAATTATCCTAAACGAAGTTGGAACAAGTTGTATAGTTAATTTAAAAAACGGAATTTATTATTGCTATCTTGTTGAGTAAAACGTATACAAGATCATGCAACATTTTAAATAAAATAAAGACTTGAAAATAAAATTAAACTTCCCTTAAGCAAATGATCTCTTCTAGTTTGTCTAACCTGTCACTATTTTTATCAAATAATGTTTCTACTTCACCATTGACCAACGTTTCGTTTTTCCATCGGGCGATGGAATTCCAAAAAGTGCAATTTAATTTGGTTCACGTCAAATTAATTTAATTACTCCTGCGGCATGTAACGGATAATTTTGGAGTATGTAATATCGGAACGTGATTATGTTATCAGATAGACGTGACACGTACTTTGCATATTATCCGTTTTTTTAAGTATTTCCATACTTCGGGTTATCGCAAAGTTCTCTCCACGTTAAAAGAAACAAACTCTTTTATCTATCTCACAATCATTGGGTAAAACCCACATTATTTTACCCGTGACGCGGTGTTGAATAATTAATTAAATATAGATATACCTTATGGCTTAAATAACAATTTCTGATTTTGACATTTACAAATTATTTTAAATTGTATTTTATAATGTAAAAATAAACTTTCTGATCTGTTTAAACAAAACTTTCAAGTAGTATTTGAATCGTTTGAATTAGAGTTATTCAGAAAACACTAATAACTTATTTTAAAACGAAAATGAATTCATATACAATGTATATGAATACATAAGAATTTAATATATGTGTTTTAAATTTCATTAAATACTGTAAAACAAAGTCTACATCGCGTCTGTATATCTGTTCGCTATTAACTCAAAAATTACTGAAAGGATTTTCTTGCTGTTTTCACCAGAAGATAAAGTAATGTTAAACGTTTTAGGTATATAATTTGTCAAGGTTTCTTTTATTTTTAGGGCAGGACAGCGTCCGCCAGGCCTAGTTTTATACACATAACTATAAATGGTTTGACTTGCGAGAATATGGAAATAAAAAATCCATGAAAATATGTAGTTCCAATCTATTAACTACTTGATAATGCTACGATTGTTTGTACATTTTGTCCACACCGCATTGAACTTAAGCCGATTAAAATTCACCAAAAATGTGATAGAACTGGGGCTTAGTTTTCAACTAAGCATCAGAAGCTATGACGGCTCATTGTCCGCGTGGTCGGATATTGCGTCGATATAAATTAGCTTGAGCCCTGCAAAATGGTTTTCTATTTCTCACCTAGCTAACTACTACCATTATGTTATTGAAGATCTGTCGCCAAGCATGCCATTGCCAACCATATATTATATGGTCGTTTAAACTATTACCATACTAACTTTCGTCAAAATCCGTCCAGTAGTTTTTGCGTGAATCCTGTATAAACATTCTGTGGGTATTTTAAATATTCGGAAGTTTTAATAGACGAATATAGATAATATTAATGTTATTATAGATTTTGTGTATTATATGTTATTTATACATATTTGTAAGCATCGTTTAATCTATGAAGTGATTTTTTGTATAATAACATCAGAGTGTCGGCAGTAAGACATGATATGAGATTGAATATCTAATATCTTTTTAATTATTATTTATGGTCAGAAGTGCCTTTTGTTTTAATATTGATTAATTCAAAAATATAATTGGACATGTAAAAAAATCGTTGCACAGACAAGTTGTATTCATGAGTAATAAATCTGTTATTATTTCCAAAGTCCTGCAGTTTTTCTGAGTTGAATATCTGTATCTTTCATATTATAAAAGTGTAACTAAGCCAAATCTGTACATTAAATATTATTTTAAAATTATAATTCGGGTGGACTTTGTTAACGATATAGTAGCCAAAAATATTGTATTTACAATTTTTGTCTTTCTGTCTGTCACTGTGTCGCAGTATCACTCTGCAAGTATTGAACCAATTTCGACGAAACTTGACACAGTGATAATTAATATTATAAAGTAAATATGAAGTATATTCATATTTTTATACAAATATCAAAAATTGTAGTAAATAAATTTATTCTTGACGGATTTTGATGAAATTTTCTTTGTGCTATAGCAGACAAATTTGGTAAAATGTAAGATTTTTCATATCGGTATGCTTCTTTTCAAAAAGTGAATACCAAAAAGAACCCATTGTCAGGTTTTGAACCGACGTTTTTGGCCCCTACAATGAACAGTGAACGTTATAATTTAACTAGGTACTACAACATAGCACTTATTTGCGAAATTATTAATCAATTGAACTGAAAACATAAAATCTAATAAATTAGTTAAATTCTGTTAATATATGTGTTTGTCTTTTTGTCATAAAGCATTTTCGTTTTATCGTTGACTCTAAAAAAAAGTGTGTGTGTGTGTGTGTGTGTGTACTTATGGACACGCGTTAGAAGTTATACTTCTTTGGCGGAACAAGATAAAAATCTTTTCAAAATTTGTATCTTTCGTCTTATTCTACGTTTGTAGAAAAAACGACACTAACAATAGAAAACAAAATGTTAACTATAGCTAACTTCAGGGTGTCTGTTTTTCGTGAAAGAGGGCGCGCGCGCGCGCATCGTGATAACTTCAGGGTATCGGTTTTTCGTGACGGTGTGCGTGTGCATCGTAAAAAATTACTCTCATCATTTTTCCCTAACGCGCCAAAAGAAGTATAACTTCAAAATCATTTCAATAATTTCGTGACATGACATGACATGGACATGAATTCCATTCGACAAAGGTGAAAAATAGATGTATCATTATATGAATCTGTGTTAATCATTGTGTTTATAATTAAAATTTAATGCGGACGTTGTAGCGGACAGTAGTGGACAGTGAAACAGAATAGTAACTAAACAACTACATGACAAACCATCAATTTTGTAAAATTATTTGAAGATCTCCTCAGTGTCTTCTGTTTCACACACTTTTTTGAGATTTTTTCATAGTCGAGGATAACAGATTGTGCCAACACCAATTAGAATAAAAGAAACAAGAAAATTGATGATTCCATAGCCTTTCAAAAAACATCGTGGATTTTTCAGACAGCTAGCTAGATTTAAGCTAAAGATCATGATAATGTTGCAAACAAATTTATGGGTTTTTCCGTATTTCAAAATACTAATAAGTTGACAAAATTGATAAGCCCAATTGAGTATTTTACCGTGTCTTACTTTAAGATGTATGACGTAAATGTTTAGTATTAAATTACTTAGAAATATAAATAATTTCTATAATGCACTTGAATTAACATTAGTATTCAAAACTACTAAGCCAAATTCGTCGTGTAGTCCGCTGAAGCCAGGTCAATAGCGCAGTAAGTAAAAAAAAAATCGTCTAATTAAAATTTGCGTGGCAATATGAAGAGATATCGCGTACTATTATTTTTAATTATTATTTATATATTATTTGCATTGATACAAGACAGTTAATATATGAATTCTTTACTTAATAATGAGAAAACATTGGGTGTTGCTGTGTAAAGACACGGCCGTTTATTGTACGTAAAAACGTCTCGTATACGCTAATTGCCGCTCAGCCGCATTCACGTCTTAGTGTTGCCTAAACTGCTTGACTCGGTCATGTGGTGTGTTATTGCCTCCATTAGATTGATTTTGAGATGCTCTTTCTGTATTTGGATTTTCGACACGTATAGGCCAACATTATATTTTTTTTTTTATTATTTTAACAAACTATTATATATACAGTCACAATTTTACACTATGTGTTGTATATAATCGATAGACTTTGACAAGAGCTGACAATTGAGTCTTGAATAAAAGTCGTAGCTTCCCAGCAGCTTCGTAGCACCCAGTCAAAAGTTACACTAAATGGAAATCTCAAAACGTAGTATAATGACTTCAAAATGGCGGCGCTTCCCCTCTTGCCGCGTTTGATGTATTACAGTCCAGGTTTAGCGAAGTATATGCTTTGGTCTTTAACTATATAGAGGTATCATTTAATTATGGATGTAGAATATAGATTCAAAACTACATTACCTAACTGTATACCCCGATTTTGTTATCTTTAGGTTTTTCGGATTGCCCCTGTATGTTATGCTTGTGATCTGATTGCATTGTATCCCTAGTTCATAATTAACTATTTATTCTATATTATATTTATTTATATTCATATTCATTGTTGGTAAGCTAAAGATATTATATAAATAAAATAAATTCACGAATTAATTATGTATTTACAAATATATTACATTATTATAATTATCTTTATTTATCGATAACATATAATTAACTAATGGGTAATATTTGATCGAAGGTCGAGTTTAACATTATGAGATTCTGTCGTAGTTGAAAGGTTAAATAACTGTCTTATTAACTCTTTGATTGGATATATCGTATCGCCTATATGTTTGTTAGAAGTTTCAAGTTCATTTATTATGCTTGTGGGTAATACTTTCTTAGGATTTCCATCAGTAGTAATCTCTGGTTCTACACTAAATTCTTGACATGCAATTAATGTTGCCACTTTGACATCTGCAATAAAGAAATAAAGTTGTATTTATACGTAAATGTGTACTAGTAACTTAAAAACAAGTTCAAATCAAGAACTGTTCTGGGATAGTAAATATATAATAAATTAATCAACACAAGGTGATACAGGGCTTTTTGTAAACCCATCTGGCTAGCAACCTCCCTCAAATGAAATTCTGTCGTCTAAAACTTATACATGTACTTGCTTGCTTTACATGCTTAACCTGTACCACATCGTCCTTTAAAATTAGTTAGAATTGTGGTTAAGCAATAAAACATAAACCGTTTTGTTACAAAAAAGATAAATACGCATTGTACTTTTACTTAGAAAAATGTTTTTTTTTTTTGAACTGACTACGCTATTGACCGCTATTAACAGCTTCACCGGACTACTAAGGCGAGCGCTTAAAACACTCAGCCGATTTTACTTGACAACTAGCTCAAGGGTGCACGGCCCACCTCAGCTTGGGCTGTTGCCTGGTACATGCAATTCGCGACCTATCTTTTTCTTTTAAACGTGGGGTAATAATCCCTTATAGATACGCCAACCTCCCGGGGAAGAGAGTGGGTTATGTCCGAGTTACACGGACTAAAACCCCACGGTGTACCAACAGATCGTAATTGTTGGGGCGGCAAGGTATCGGTCTATAGTATTCCCCTTGGATAGCCACCCCAACGGTCCACCCTGCGGAAGGTTGCCACCGGACCCCTACCTATAGAGAGGCACACTGGGTACACACCAGCTGCCTCCCCTCGTTCACCGGATCTGTGCAATGAAGAGATGAGCCCCCGACCCATTTTCTCAGATCCGGCTACGGTGGCGGGAAGAGTTGGGCAAAGCGCCGCCTTCTTCCGCCGGTTGTCTTTTAGCGGAGACGGTCGCTTAGCGAGTCTGCTTCGGGGCCCTCTCTGCCGCCTCCTTCTGCAAAATGACCTCCTCGCAGAAGGAGGCCATAGCTCGCCAAGGCTGTTCGCTACCGAGGATGACCGAAACCACGCCCGGCAGTGACAAATCCCCCTTTTCTACCACCACTGCCAGAATGCAGCACTGATCCTACCATGCATCACACTCGCACAGAGTATGTTGCGCAGTGTCCTCATCAGCGTCACACTCATGGCATGCGGTGGTCGGCTCCCTGCGTGCGATTTGGTGCAGGTACCACACGAAGCAGCCATGTCCAGTGAACACTTGTACCATCCGAAACGTCAGGGAGTCCCACTTCCGTCCCATCCACACCCGCAGAACCGGGTGGACGGCGTCTATGGTATAGCGCCCATAGTACGCGTCCACCAGGTCCTGCATCCATCTCCCAACTGTTACCTCCCTCAAACTTTGGCGCCTTGTCTCATCTCCCTGGGAGCCGGAGGCTTTCTACTACACTTCCTCGTCGCCCTATATTCGTACACAGCGACGAGGACCTTCGCCTCCAGCTCCTAGGGCAGAGAGCCGGCGAGCACAAAAGCCATCGCCGAGGACACTATGCGGTACGCCCGGACCGCCCTCAATGCCACCATGCGCTGCGCCTTCTGAAGCGCACGCACATTATCTGCACCAAGGGCGTCGGCGCATACCGGTGTCCCGTAAGCGGCCATCGCCCGCACGACTCCCATATAGAGTCGGCAACACCCGGCACTCGGGCCCCCTAAGTTGGGGAGCAGCCGACCGAATGCCGCCGCCACTCCAACAATTCGCGGTCCGAGCCCTGCGAAATGGGGCTCGAACCGCCAGCGCCCGTCCAAGGTGAGGCCCAGATACTTCATTCAGTTCCCCACCCTGATCCGGGCGCCCTCCACCACTATGTGAGCCCCAAGTGGTAGCCCTCGTCGAGATCCGTGGAAAAGTAGGGCCTCGGTCTTCTCGAGGGTCACCCTGGGGCCCAACCTTCTTATACGCCTGACCACGAAAGTTGAGGCCTTCGTGGCCAGACGCACCAATTCCCGCTATTCCTCCCCCCGGGCTATGACTAGGATGTCGTCCGCGTAACAGATAAGGCGCGCTCCTTATGGGAGCAAGCCGCGGAGCACCCAGTATAACTTCGTGCGGCAGGCCGTATATGGCGTTGGTGATCTCCAAAGATACCACAAAAAGCCCTCTCTCCCTGGGAGGCCGCCAAGCTAACTATTCATACATATATAAGTTGTTGAAACATATGTGTTCCAAGCATTAAACCTTAACAACTCTTATATATATTTCGTTTTGGATAATCTTCTAAACTCTTTTAGTTCGATAAGGGAAAAAATAAAACCCTAAAAATAAAACCCTTTTACTTTCATGTGTAAGCGTGTATACGTGCATGTCGGCGTAGGCGGAAGAAAAATATAATAAAATAGTCACCACCCACTATAATATTATCGTCATAATTAACTCATTAAACCACCTACTATAATAATAATGTCATAATTACCTCATTCAAAATTAAATATCTTTTATTCAATTTATGAAAGTTAACTACCACCGGTTCGGAACTTAACCAGTCATCGAGAAGAACCGGCAAGAAGCTCGATCTGATTAATCTTTTACATATTATTACAAAACATAACCCACATAAATATTTAACGCACTAATCTTCCCATTATAACATCATGAACCACCCATAATAATAATTTTATCACACCTCAATATAAAATAATAACTAATTCGTTTACACAAATTAATTATCGAGGGTCTAGGATAAACGACTTGCAACGTACATATGTACCGCGTATCACCAGAGTCAAGACCGACTTAACGGCGGTCGCTCCGCTCCTTTTATAATGAAGTTGAGTAGTAGGAAAAGAGGCATGACCGGATGACGCAACTAGTGCGGGTAGTTGGTAGATGCCGACACGGCCATCGGATGACTCAAAAATGTGAGTAGGCGCCGACATGTACGTTTGTGGGGGTGATATGTGTAATGTTGTCGTAGTAATGTAAGATTTTGTGTCACTGTATCGCGCGAGCAGCGTACAAAGGCTCCACGTCGAGGGAACAGAGCTACGCCTAAGCCGCTGCCGAGGGTGTCCTAATCTGATGTGCGGGAGCGAAGTTTACCTCCAGACCACGGCAACGTGATGTGTGGTTTGCGTAGTGGGCCGCTCTGTTTGGAGAAATAGGCTGGCACTGATCGTTCGCTGCCGTTATTTCATTGGAAAGATTAGTAAAAAAACATCTCTTTTACTGTCACTCGGATTCTAATCAGGGTTAGACGGATTCTCGAAGCAGCCGATTTCCATCTGAGTTATTTTTGTATTTGTTAAAAAGAAAGATCACAATAGAGTGCCCATACAATAACACTGACGTCCAGTTCGTGGAACTCGTGTAACGGAAAATTAAAAAGAAAAAATCTTTATCCGTATCAAAATCGGAAGGAAACTATCATTATTATAATCTCATTTAGATTTAATATATTACTTTGTGATGCGTATAACCTTAATGTTGTTCCATAAGGGCCATAATATTATGTCTTCAATGTTATTATTCAAAACGCTTTAAGGTGCCTAATTATATATGGGGAAGGGACTTACATTGCACACAATAATTAAAATCCTTACCGATTCCACATTGCTGAGCACACGATAAACGGTGAAAATTTCTGTACGTAACACCATTCGAACCACAAACTGGGCTCCAGTCAGTAGAATGATCACAAGATTGTACACATTGTTGTTGTGCAAGTGTTCCATATCTTGTTTTAAAATTCCTTTTTGCTGTCGTAGTTGTCGTTTTTGCTTCTGTAGTTGTCGTTTTTGCTGTCGTAGATATTATCAATTTTGGTGTTGAAATCGTTGAAGGCAATTGAGGTGTCGAAATAGTAGGTCGTATATTTGGTGGGCATGGTGATCTAAATAATATATCGACAGCTGAAATAAATATTTATTATTTCAATTAGTTGACTATAAAGTCACAATTCTATTTTCATTGAAGATTTTATTTACATGTGGAAATCCCCCCTACGGATTGTCTACGGACGGCGGTGATCACTTAGCATTAGGTGACCCGCCTGTTCATCTGCCTCCTATGATATAAAAAAAAAATAATGCCATCAAAAACAAAACTTGTAAAAAGCCAAGTCTCGTAGCACAATTCTTCTACACTACAGAAAGTCTAAGATAAATTTTAAGCGGTTATAAAAACAAAAACTGTATTGCGTAAAATCGATATAACGATTTTAATTTATTTAGAATGCTGCAAAATATAAAAAAAGATCTTACGTAAACCGCAGTTCTTCGCGCAATTCAAATTTTCTGGATTTGTGTAAGTAACAAAGTTTGTTCCGCAAACTGGACTATACTGTGGCGTTACTCGACATAATTTGACACATTTAGAGAATTCTGGACTCTTAGGTCTTGTAATTCTTGTTATCGATCGTATCGTAGTTGTTGAAGATGGTGTTGTAATTTTCGTTGTTGGTCTCGTTGTAGTAGACAATTGAAGTCCTTGAGTTTGAACACTACAAATATCATCATCATCTATATATTAATACGTGAAGCAAATTTTTTGTATCCCTTTTTAACCTGTTTCCCGTCAACGGGTGAACTTGAGATTTGGCATAGTTAAAGTTTATATGGCGGTGAAGTGCAGAAAGCTGTTTATTTTATATAAAATGCATTAGAAGTACATTAAATTAATTAAAATATGCACTACTCACACTACTACTCGAATTTTACACAACATATACACACATGTAAATAAAAAAAAAAAACACTTTTTGACAGCCATCAATAACGAACTTCAAAAAAGGTTGCGAATGAGGTTGCTATGCTCTACTGTATGTATTTTTTTACTCTTACGTTCTAATTACCTTTTTTCATCCTACATTCAAAAATGATATCATAACATATAACTCTTATTATAATATTTATAAAACCACTTACGTTTCATACTTTACATGTTCTTTAAATTTAACTGATCTAATTACAGGTTCATTTTACAATAATATAATAATTTTAATACGACTGACGTTGCATGCCTTACATACCCTTTGAAATCAAGTTGTCAAATTGTAGGTTAATTTTATACTATTATAATATGTAAATTTATAATATACATCAATATTTTATAGATGAAAAATTTATCTTTAACAAATTTATGGAACCACTGAAATAATTTTTATTCTTTTTGGTCTTATTTAATGACAACATTTTAGGTGACAGGACTGTTTTCTCTTCACGTCACTTTTATTGATGTTGTCTTAAGAATAAAGCAATATTACCAAGGTCAGTGTGAATATTCTAATATTTCGTATTTTTTATGGTGAACTTATTTCAAATGACGATTCTATAAATAATGAGTCAAAAATACTTTGTAAAATCAAAATAAGAAAACTTGTTTGCTCATGAAAGTGATCCATGATTTACAATCATGCAGTTCAACTTGATGTACAATCATATTTAGTAAAAACATCTTTATTTTGGATTCACCATTTGATTCTATTGTGTATCCATTACTTTTCTAAACGATGATACTGGGCGTATCACTATT
>JACEII010000491.1:0-21175 GCA_014332785.1 Antheraea mylitta
TTTTTTTTTATTTTTCGTGAAAAAAAATGTTGCAGGGGACTAGAAATAGGTTATAAAGTACATGTCAATTATTTTTAGAAATGTCTGTCTGTCTGTCTGTTTTTATGAACACGCACCACTGCTAAAGTACTGGGTTCACAATAAAACCTTAGAAAATTATAAAGCATATTCTCTGGAGTAATAATTCTGGAGTAATTGGGGTGTAAGGGGTGTCGAGTAACATCTTAAGACTTGAGACATCTAAGCCAACCTCACCTGCACGTGGTGCACCCTGCTGATCAACGAACGAGGCAATGGCGATAGCGGGGTGGTAGGGTTTTACAGCCCGACTGGATCGCAACCACCATGTACATGGCGAAAAAGCCCGTCATATTGACTCGCTTTTGCGCGTCACGTTTCGGGTTCAGCCTGTGCATATCCAGTACCGGGTGACTTTCGTCATTATGGCCGGCATGATAGCGGCGACCGACGATGGATGCTCTGTCTCTCGGTGGTCGCCACTGTTTTTGGATTGTACTATGCTTGTCATCAGGCATAGTGCAGTCACTTTATCGTGCTTCAATAAAAAAAAAGTAACCATTTTTTGTTTCAATAGAATCGGTCCACTCTATCAAAAGTTATTGTAATTTGAATGACGACTCAAGTACGAGAGAAGAGTAGTAATCTATACTAATACTATACCGCTGGAGGGTTTGTTTGATTGTTTAGTACGTTGAACGCGCTAATTTCAGGAACCGATTAAAAAAAATATTTCAGTGTCAGATAGCTTATTTATCAAATAAGGCTAAAAGTTCGTTACTAGGACCAATTGGAGCGAAGCACCGATGAAGAATGTTTCAAAATCATTTTGTTTTTCTCCTGAGACCCTAAAGTAACTATTCCACGCGAACGAAGTCGCAGGTAGAAGCTAGTCGCCATATAAGATTGTCTTTTTCAGTGACACGATCGGAGCGTTTGGAACATATCCATGAAACGAAGTTTGAATCTGAAAGGCAGGCATTACTTGAGAGACTTTACGAGGAAGTAGAGAAAGAGTTCTCCGATGTGGTACAGTTCATTTCTGGTCATTTTTTTTGTATTGACTGGTAATTTATGTAAAACTATCGGGCCCGGCGGACGTTGTCAAAATTTCATAAAAATCGGTCCAACCCTTTTGGAGGAGTTCCGTGACATACACACGTACAGAAGAAATTTATATGTCTATACTAATATTATAAAGAGATAAAGTTTGTGAGTTTGTGATGTTGTGATGTTGTAGGGGGTAACCTCAGGAACTACTGGTCCTATTTGAATAATTATTTCAGTGTTATATAGCTCATTAATCGAGAATGGTTAGAGGCTATATATCATCACGCTAAGACCAATAGGAGCGGAGAAGAGATGAAGAATCTTTCAAAATCGGGATGTTTTTTCCTTTTGAGAACTGCTGCGTGTTAGTGCTAGTGTATCTATTCCACGCGAACGAAGTCGCGGGCAGAGGCTAGTATAAAGAAATAGAAAGGCCATATGTAAATCATTATAAGTACGCGTTCAGTGATGTAGGTTTTTATGGTGTACATAAGTGGGGTAAACGGTTATGAGGGAGCTAGAGAAGAGGGGAAGAGGAAAAGAAGAAGGGGATAAAGTTTGTGAGTTTGTGACGTTGTAGGGGGTAATCTCAGGAACTACTGGTCCAATTTGAACAATTCTTTTAGTGTTATATAGCTAATTTATCGAGGAAGGCTATATATAATCACGCTAAGACCAATAGGAGCGGAGCACCAATGAAGATTATTTTTAATCGGGATTTTTTCCTCTTGAGAGTTTCCGCTGCGTGTTAGGAGTTATCACAGAGTAACTATTCCACGGGGACGAAGTCGCAGGTAGAGTCTAGTTGAAAATAAAGTGTAGTTGGCCCTGGCGAGCCGCAGGTTGGATATGGCTGAGTTAGTCTGTTAATATTTTCAGGAATCACAAGATTCAGAAGATATGCTGAATTCAAGTAACAAGAGAAAATCGCTTGACAGCGGCTCGCAAATATCGAAAATGATGAAAAGAAGTGGAGATCCTCTTGAGTTTGAGGTAGGTCTGTTTTTATGTGGCACCCAATTTTTTTTTCTTTCTCCCATTGTCGATCAGGTAATGATATTTATTATTAACTAGCCTCTGCCCGCGACTTCGTTCGCGTGGAATAGTTACTTTGGGCTAACGCTAACATACAGGAGAAGTTCTCAAGAGGAAAAATACCCCGATTTTGAAACATTCTTCATTGCTTCTCCGCTCTTATTGGTCTTAGCGTGTTGATATTAGCCTATAGCCTTCCTTGATAAATGAGCTATATAACACTGAAAGAATTATTCAAATCGGACCAGTAGTTCTTGACATTACCTCCTACAACGTCACAAACTTTACTTCTTTATAATATTAGTATAGATTACAAGGTTCTTGCGATCATTTTAATAAACTATCAAGATGGTGGCCGTCTTGTTAGAAGTTTCCAGGGAGTTTTAGTGGCGAGAGATTTTTTTTATTATATGATATATGGCATATAGGTCACCTGATTTTAAGTGGTCACCGCTGTCCATAGACACTAGTAACACCAAAGGAGTTGCGTCTACGAATTCAAGGCGGCGAGGAAGCGTAGTGGAGATAGAGGCCAAGAGGCGGGATTATAGGGAGGGGGCGCTTGAAAGGTGGATGCAGGACCTGGCGGACGCGCGCTTCGGGACGTATACCGTTGACGCCGTCCGCCCGGTCCTGCGGGAGTGGGTTAATAGGGAGTGGGGCTCCCTGACGTTCAGGCTGGTGCAGGTGCAGGTTTTAGTAGTGGTAGAGCCACGCTGAAGCTATTATTCTACCCCTCTCCTCTTCCTTCACCTCCCCTCCCTGCCCCCTCTCCTCTTCCTTCCCCTCCTCTTTCTCTCCATTCCCCCAAACACTGGCTGGCAACGCACTTGAGACTCCTCTGGTGTTGCTAGTGTCTATGAACGGCGGTGATCGCTTAACAACAGGTGACCCGCATATTCGTTTGCCTCCTATATGACATAAAAAAAGGTGCTGAATGGACACGGTTGTTTCGGGTGGTACCTGCACCGGATAGCTCGCAGGGACCCGACCGCCGCCTGCCATGAGTGCGGTGCTGACGAAGATACCGCGCAGCACACTCTTTCTGAGTGTGTTGCGTCGGAGTGAGAGCGCCGCACTCTGGCGGCGGTGGTGGGGATGAATTTGTCGCTGCCGAGTGTGGTTTCCGCCACGCTCGACAGCGAGCAGTGGCCTCCTTTTGTGAGGAAGTCATCTCGCAAAGGAGGGCAGCGGAGAGTGTCCGCGAAGTAGACTCTCTAAGCGGCCACCTTCCGCCGGGCGGACCGTTGGGGCGGCTATCCAAGGGGAATAGTTGAGATCGATCCCTTGCCGCCCCAATAACACGGTCTGTTGGGTCTGATTTCCGATCCACTTCACTTGTGCACAATATCAGAACTGTATTACGTAAATCACCACCAATTTTACAAAATATAGAGTCAAATAACACGTGATTATGAATAAAGTATAAATTGCATTATATGACATTCCAAGATCTCGACAAAAACTCGTATGTCTGTTTATCAAAAGTGAGTACTAGGATCTTAAATAGGGGTGTGCGAATATTCGAATTAAAGAATTATTCGATTTCGAATCGAATCGAGTAATTCGATTCGAACATTTCAAACTTGTATTCGAATAATTTGAAGTATTCGGATTATTCTAACAATTTCAATTATTCTAATAATTCAAATATATAAAGAGGTAAAGTTTGTGAGTTTGTGACATTGTAGGGGGTAATCTCAGGAACTACTGGGCCGATTTGAAAAATTATTTCAGTGTTATATAGCTTATTTATCGAGGAAGGCTATATATCATCACGCTAAGACCAATAGGAGCAGAGCACCAATGAAGAATATTTCAAAATCGTTTTTTTTCCTCTTCAGAGCCTTCGCTGTATGTTAGCGTTAGCTCAGAGTAATTATTCCACGCGAACAAAGTCGCAGGCAGAGGCTAGTACAAAATAATTAATAATAATTATACATATGACGATCTATTATTATTTATGCGCATCACTTGCGATGACCCTGACCTTGCTGGTTGGTGTCTATGAACGGCGGTGACCACTTACCATCAGGAGACCCACATGTTCGTTTGCCCCCTATGATATATATAGTTAAAAAAAAAACGCGATTCATCAACAGAATCAGTTGACGGAATCACAAACTAAGTTATTACAAGATCACGCGAGTAGACGTCGGGAGAGGCTGATCAGGGATGTCCAGGCTAGATTACTGGAGAAGATGGAAAAACATGGACTATGTCAAAAGAGGAATGTTGTGACGTTGTTGAAAGTCAGGATCGCTGAGGTGGAGGAAAAGGGAGACGGGGTTTTGGTAACTAAAGGTGCATTTTTTTTTTTGTCATTTGTTTACAACTTTTTTCGTGTAATAACATTTTTTCTCTCTCACTGACCACGCTATTGACCTAGTAAGATCATAACACCTTCACCGGACTACTGAGGCGAGCGCTTGCGGCACTCAGCCGATTTTATTTGGGCAACTGGCTCAAGGGTGCACGGCACACCTCGGCTTGGGTTGTTGCCTGATACATGCAATTCGCGGCCTATCTGAGCCATTAAACTTTATTTTTGACAATCAATCTTTCAGATTATTACTGCCATTGTCACGTAGTCAATAACATTACAAGCGTCGTGCGATCATTTCAATACCAAGCGTCGTGTGAGTCAATATTCTAACAAGATAGTGGTTCCCTTGTTAGAACCTTCCAGGGAGTTTTTGTGCCATCTCAGAATTTCATGCTCCGTGGTATTATTTTCCATTCACTTCGCTTATGCACAATAAACTGACTATATTACATATAACACCACCAAATTTACAAAATATAAAGTCAAATAACACAAGATTATGAATAAAATATAAAATCCACTACATGACAGACTGAAATCCCGCCAAAAACTCAACCTTTTATTGGTGTCCGTCTACAAGCTTTTTTTTATACATAATAACAAGACAGAAGGATGACAGTTTATAGAATAAAAAGTAGGGGTGTGCGAATATTCTTTTTAACGAGTTATTCTATCAAAAATCGAACCGAATAATTCGATTAGTATTGAACATTCGAATCATTTAAATTAACTTAATTAATTAAATATTTATCAAATACTGGACAAATGATATACTTAAACCTTCCTCGTGACTTCCTTTATCTATTGGTGAAAACTGTATGAAAATCCGTTCAGTAATTTTTGAATTGATCGCGAACAGAAAGTCTGACAAATAGACAGACGTGGCAGAGGACTTTGTTTTAATGTAATGTAATGTGTAAAGGATGTGTAAAAAAAATTATCTGGGGTACCCCCATCCAATTTATACCCGATCATCTTGTCTTGGCTTATCATAAACCCAATAAAATCTCAAACACTTCATATTTCCTGTTGGATTTCGAAGAGTTGTCTGGTGTATATTCGAAATATAAGATCCAATGTCAATGAAATTATAATGGGACCCCTTAAAAATATTCCCATTTCAATAAAATATATTTTTTTTTTTTTTCGAAATGTCTACGCTATTGACCCAGCAAGGTCTTAACAGCTTCACCGGACTACTAAGGCGAGCGCTTAAGGCACTCGGCCGATTTTATTATGGCGACCAGCTCAAGGGTGCACGGCACACCTCGGCTTGGCTGTTGCCTGTTGCATGCAAAATTGCGACCTATCTTAGCTAACCTAGCTAACTACCCATATATGTATGAGTTGTTGAAACGTATATGTGTACCAAGCATACACGTCTCAACAACTCCTCCATATATTTAATATCGGAAAATTGAGAGTTTTTCAGTTCGATGAGGGAAAAAAGTAAACCCTTCCACTTTCATGTGTAAGCGTGTAGGCGTGCACGTGTGTGGGGTGATCGTGTAGTGTTGTAGCAGTGATGTATATTTGTGTGTCACCGTATCGCGCAAGCAACGCACTCAAGGGCTCCCCACCGAGGGATCGAACCTAGGCTTGAGCCGCTGCCGTGGGAGGCCTAATCGGGTGTGCGGGAGCGAAATTAACCCCCAGACCACGGCGGCGTGATTTGTGGTTACGCGGGCGTGGACGTGAGCACGCTCTGCTTCGAGGGACAGGCTGGTACTGATCGTTCGCTGACGTGATTAAATCAGGAGGGTCGGTAAAAATGCATCGCGGACGTCTTTTATAACGCGCAGCGTTAGGTACGGGTTCATAGTTTGCGGCGGATACCACTAACGGATTGGGATGATTCGCAGCTTTTTCAAAATAACTAATCGTAAGTGATTTTACGTACGCCCAGATAGAAGGAAACTCTAGGTCTCTATGGAGATCGACTCTCTGAATGTACCACGGAGCACCGGTCACTTTACGTAAAACACGATTTTGGAGAACCTGCAGCTTATGAAAGTTATCTTTGGACATATGCGCAAAAACGGGGCAGCTATATGTCATCACGGGACGGATACACGTCTTATACAAAGTGAGCTTGTGTCTGAGGGACATCTTACTCTTATGACAAAGTAACGGATGGAGGCGACCCAAGACCATAGCGGCTTTGTTTCGCACTCTGTCTGTATGTGAATTGAACTTTAAATGTTTATCTAATGTGACACCGAGATATTTGACCTCTTCGACCCAAGGAATATCGATTCCGTATAGCCTGATGGGCTCAAATTTATTAACGCGTTTCGTGGGATCGAAGAGTATTGCGGCACTCTTATCGGGATTAACTTCTATGCGCCATCGACGAAACCATTCACCGAGAGTAAGAACGGCTTTTTCGATGCGCTTCCTAAGAAAGTCCGACCGCCAGCCGGAAGTGTAAATAACGGTATCGTCAGCGTAACAACCTATCTCGACCCCCCGAGACCGAGGTAGGTCACTGATGAACAGATTGAAGAGCGTGGGCGCGAGTATGGAGCCCTGTGGCACACCTGAGCGTATCAGGTGGGGCAGCGATAGTTCACCATCCACTCTGAAGCGGAATGTTCTATCAGTGAGATAATCGCGGATAATATGAATTAACCTATCGGGTACGCGAGATTTACATAATTTATGGATGAGCCCTCCGTGCCAGACCTTATCGAAGGCCTTGGCGATATCGAAGAAGACTGCAATTGTGCGTTTCGGTTTACGTTTCGGATCGGCGTTAAATTTAGAGAAAATGTACTCCGTGAGGCGGTGTACTTGATTCGTGCAAGAGTGTTCGGCGCGAAATCCGAACTGCTCAGGTGGTATTAATTTTAAATCTGTGATCGAGAACTGAAGACGGTTCAGAAGGAGCCGCTCGTAAAGTTTTCCTAAGGTATCTAACAGACTAATGGGGCGATAGCTAACGGGAAGCGTAGCTTTCTTGCCGGGCTTGTGAATACCTATCACTACGGCCTTTTTCCAGACGGCTGGAAAGTGACCCTTGGACATGGCCGCATTGAAGACGCAGACCAATAGAGCTATGATGCGATCAGGAAGGAGTTTCAGAACCTCGTTCCTGATCCCATCGGGACCTGGGGACTTCATAGGCTTGAGACGTTTGATGGCGGCCGAAACTTCGTCAAACGTTATCGGGGTTAGGGTATCCGCCGGAGGAGACGCGAGTGCATGCTCTACGGTTGTTTCGATAGACTCTATGATGGAAGGGTCAGTGTTATCAGTGTTTGGCGAACACTGTTTCTCTAAGCTTGCGGCAAGGCATTCCGCTTTATCTATGCTATCGAACGCGGGAGGCAACCCGGGGCCTCTGTCGAGAGGAGGCATTGGAGTGACCATGTCTGATTTGAGAGTTCGCGCTAGAGTCCAGTACGACAGGTGAGACGGCTGGAGACCCTCCAGGAGTCTGTCCCACCTGTCGCCCCGGATCTCAGAAATACGAGATTTGACTGTTTTTCGTAACAAACGTAAACGATCGCGATTTTCTATAGACGGGTACGCGTCGTAAGCTCGAGTCGCGGCGTTCTTTTCCGTGATCAATGCTCTCACGTCGTCAGGGAGTATAAAACGGCGATCGTTCGCCGCTTGTACCTCTTTCGAGGTCACCCTGACGGCGGTCTGGAGATAATCAACCAGGGAATCGATGGCCGAATCCGCGTCGGCTTTAGACACCAACACGTCCGGAATCCTGTCTAAACTACTAGACGACGGATTTTCTTTAAAATATTGAACGAGTTTCGCGTAATCAGCCACCCTAACCGACGGCGGGGTGAAGTCTGAATTGTGACCTAACTGTAAAACAACCGGGCGATGATCTGAATCAAGTTCGTGTACTACTTGTATGAGTCGTACAGTAAGCGTGATATTTTTTAAGAGAGCTATATCTAATACTGTGGGTCGGCAATGATCTTGATAGTGCGTGGGTTCCAGTGGGGCTATGACGTCAAAAGCGAGAACCCTACCTAGTTCGTCGAGTATTCTCCCGTTACGAGAGGTACACGGACTATTCCAGATAACGTTCCCGCTATTGAGGTCCCCCGCTATAATAACTGAATCTCCTAAATTAAGTAGCGCCTGCAAATCGGATCTTAGCAATTCTTTGTTTGGTGGCAAATACGCGGAAACTAAAATAATATTCGAGTGACCGGTCATACCTAATTTACACACTGACACTTCCATATTGGTTAGCGCGGGCGGATCTAACGGCATGCAGTACAACGAACGCCTAAAATAGATTAACGTGCCACCCCCGCGGGTGACACGGTCGTTCCTGACTATACAGTAATTCGCGATTCTCGGATTACGCATACTCGGTTTTAACATCGTTTCCTGGATGAGGAAAACGTCAATCTGTCTATCGCGCAAAAAGTCAGCTACTAGATCGCGCTGTGACCGAAGGGATCTCGCATTGAAAAACGCGCGTGGTTTTACTTTATTAAGACCCGTGAATTTTAACACTTATTTAAAAGAGGGTGACCGGGCGATGCGCTGAATGGTGGCTCCGATAGCCGGGAAGCGCGCTAGAGCAGTGAGGAGACCTAGCTCCTCTTCTACCTCGACGATGGCGTAGAAGGCGAGGACCTCCTTCATGTCGTGTTCGCGGAGTAAATGCTTCATCCAGTCGAATTTACCCGAGAGAGAGGATGATGAAGCATAAGCCGCCTGTGGCAGCGGCGCCTGAGGCTGAGGTCGGGGTGCTCAGGGGGCCATAGGGGCCCGCCCGGGTTGAGCCGCGCGCGGCACAGAGGGTGGCGAGCGCGGTGAGGTCGTGGGCGCGGGCGCTACCGGGGCCCGGGAGGCGCCCGGCAGGCCCGGGAAGGCATCCACGGACATGAGAGGTGGAGGCGCAGGGCGGGCGGCGGCTACAGGTGCTTTGGGCGCCTGCCTCGCCTGACGGGGACGTTGTGTGCGCGGTGCACGGGGACAACCGCGATAGTTCGCAGGATGACCCGCGTTACCGCACAACACGCAACTCGGAGGTGCAGGAGTGCCGGGAGTGCGTGCGCACTCCTTCGTGGCGTGGTTTCCCAGGCACTTGACGCACCTGGGGCGGAGGTGGCAATTCCTCGCCGAGTGACCATAACACTGGCAGTTATGGCACTGCGACGGGGTATGGGTCTTGCGTGGGGGCTCAACGGTGATGCCGTTTAGATCGCAGATGTGAGGTTGAAGATGGCCTTGCCCTCCTGCGAGCGGTCGAGGAGAACTAAGACCATGTTGTACGGGGCGCGGGTGCGTGGATGGTACATCCGATGTACCTCACGCACGGGGAAATTCTCCTCCTTAAGGGAGAGAGTGACGTCATCGACCGAGATCTCGGCCGGGACGCGGCGAAGCACTACGCGGAGGAGGCGTTCCTCTTCGAGTGCAAAAGTGAAATAGGCTAACTTTGATTCCCTAAGGAATTTTGTTAGCGCACGATGGTCTGTAGAGGTGGGACATTTAACTTGAATGCCCGCCGGAGTACTGAGGGCGGACGTATAATTGATTGAGCGTGTCTTAAGTCGATTCGAGATAGAAGTCCACTGGGACTTGTCTTGGATCGTGACAGGAGGCGGGGCGCGCTGTTTCCTAGCTGTAGATCCCGTAGGCTGGGAAGGAGCGACAGAAACGGAGCTAGGTCCGCCCACGCGTGGCTTAGAGACTGTCGGTGTAGTCGGTGCTGGCAACCGGGCGCCATTTATATTAACTAACTTTTCGGGGGGTGTAGAACCCGAGTCAGAATCTGACGAACGCGAACCGCGGCGTCTAATGTAAGAAACGGTTTTATAACCGTCATTATCTATGTTTTGCGCTGAAGGCGCGGGAATCGCGGGCGCGTTATCGGTCGCAGGCGGCTCGGTGGACGCCGCTACGTCAAGCTCCATCTCGGAGCCGGTCTCCGAGCTGGAGCTCGGTATTGGGGCCTCTATTAGGCCCCTATCTTGGACGTCAGATGGCGATTGCGACAAGAGAGTCGCGTAAGAATTCGCGGTTGCCACACGGGGCACGTACTGCGTAGTTTCACCGAATAACGCTACATAGTTATCGAAACTAGCAACGATATCCGCGTTTGGGCCCTGTCGTAAAAGAAAATCTCTGAAATGAGCTGCCTGTTCCATGTTGACCTAAGGGAGAAGTGGGCGCCACGAACCAACCTCCCTGCCTGAAGGGCAGGGGGGCATGCCAAACGGTAAGCTACGGGACTATCCACTTATGTAATATATATACAAATAAATAAAATGTATAAATAGAAAACAAATAAGTAAATAGATAGCTAATTAAATAAATAATTGAATAGTATATAAATGTATAAAGAAATTACTAAAGAGCTACGTAAATAAATAGATAAACAACTGAGTAAACAAATAATTATACTAAGAATTAAATAAAGCGATAAATAAATACAATGGAAAGGTCTCACTCAATTTCTGGGAAAAGAATGCAGGTGTGCGTGCACCTGCGCCCGATCGGAACAATGACGAACACTCCCGAAGTAATAACAGACGTCACTAAATCACGAGTATCGAAATCGAAGCGCGTAGCTAAAGGGACAACCGCTCTCGTTGAGCGCCCGATCGGAACCCAATAAAATAATAACTTTTTTAATCGGTTTATGAATGACGAAGTTACTAGATGACGAACATTAAAAATAAAATACAGATGAGATGCGAATCTCTTCTTTTTTGAAGTAAAACTCTTAAAAAGAAACCAAGAAGAGCGTATGTTTCATTGTTTTCTAATATCCGAAAACGAGCGAAACACTGCTCCGACACTACTCGACACAGTGTTTACCCCTACCGGCCCATTCTTATACAGATTGCCAATCAGAATTTTAATGAGAACTTTCACGTCAAAATTATGAATATCATCTATATCCACTCGTATCTTCAATTATTATCTACACTAATATTATAAAGAGGTAAAGTTTGTGAGTTTGTGACGTTGTAGGGGGTAATCTCAGGAACTACTAGTCCGATTTGGAAAAATGTTTAAAAATTAGGTTTTTTTTTTCATTTTGCGAGCTTCCGGTGCTTGTTAGCGTTAGACCAAAGCAAAACTATTCCACGCGTACGATATTGCGGGCAGAGGCTAGTCTATTATATACATTAGACTGATTCCAAAAAATCGACTTTTTTTTTTCTTAAATATATCGAAAATATTGTGGGAAATGATAAAGAATAAATTTCTATTACCCGTAAGATTAACACGCGAAAGCTTGTTTTTTTGGAATTTATGGTTTTATAACTCTTTAATGGTTCATCAAAAAGGCTAGACCTCATTTTCTTGTAAAAAATTGAACGCTCTACAAAAAAGCTACTGTATAATTTTTTGATAAATCGACGGCGTTTCGAAGTTATTTTTCACTTTAAAATATTATTTTCTCATTTTTTGACGAAACTATCAAGTTTATCAAGAAATGTTGTAAAATTTTTGTATTCAAAATTTTTTATATTATATATAATTGTGACAGGAATGCTGTCCGTCTGGAAACCCAATGAATCGGTAATGGAACTGATCAAAGAAGGTGCTTGGATAAATGTAATGAACGTAGTACCGACTTCTGTCAGGTATACTTCTTACATTAAATATTTTATTTTGTATTATAGGAGGCAAACGGACAGGTGAGCCACCTGATGTTAAGTGATAACCACCGTCCATAGACACTAGCAACACCAGGGGAATTGCAAGTGCGTTGCCATCCTGTGTTTGGGGGAGGGAGAGAGAGAGAGGGAGGGATGAGTTTGAGTCAGAGGGAAGAAGAAGTAGGACTCCGGCGCTCTCACTGACTGAACGAAACGCAAAAATGCAAGCACTGTTACTTCACGTCGGTGTTCGTTTTGAAACCAGTAATAGCTTCAGCGTGGCTCTACCATTTATGTTTTCTTTTAATTCATCGGCAAATAATCTTTTAGTAGATTATTACTGCCATTGTCGATTACAAGTTTCTTGAGACCATTTCAATGAACTGACTAAGGTAGTGGCCGTCTTGTTAGAACATTCCTGGGAGTTTTAGTGACACATCAGAATCCATGCTCCATGGTGTTGTTTCCCAACGTAAAAACATCACGAATAATCTATATTAATGGTAATATTAGTAAACTTTAAACCTTTTTAAAGCAAGTATTTAATACGTATTTAACAATTTTGTAATAACACCATTAGTGTACCATCGTAGGGCACATTGTCATTTACTATCAGGTGGGATTGTAATCAAATGCCGCAGTAAAACCTATAAAGTATTTTAAAAAAAATTGGTTGTCTATTAAGTCGGTTTACGGAGGATAATTTTACGCGATAGCGACTCAGACGCAACTGTCGATGGAGTGGAAGAGAAATAGATGCTATACAAAACGAATGCTTAGGCCGCTCGCGCCTCTCGATAGCTGTTTCGCGCTCACGCTTACACGCTCGGCTCAGTCGAAATGTGACAATGATTCATGCTCTGCAGTGAGTGCCAGCCGGCGTTCATCAAAAATATTTTATTCAGTTTAGGCTCTATTAAGGCACTTATGAACGTCAAAAACTACCACCGGTTCGGACAAAGAACCCAGTCATCGAGAAGAACCATCAAGAAAGTCGATCGGGTACAATCGTCGATTTACGAGACGTTTTTACATTACAAATTGGTATATTTTGTTACAATTGTTTCAGATGTTCAGAGTTACAGATATCCGCTGGCCGGCAGTCAGTCTTTAATAAATCAAAATATAAAGAAAACAATGAAATCAAACCTCATATACAACCTTTCGTAAGGAAGTGTTACCATATAAAAGAATTAATTCAGAGATCTTCACGCACTAACGGTTACAACGAAATCGATACTGTGGGCATTATAGTTTCGATAGAACCATCGATTCAAAGCTTCGAATCGAACAAAAATCAATTTCAAAATGTCTTCCTAGCAGATGAAAATAAAAATATAGTCTGTATCAATTTCTGGGGAGGCTTAAAAAAGTTTGGTTACGAAAGAGTTTTAGATACCGGTCAAGTCTTTGCCTGTGTCAATTTGCAGGAGCGCGTTGGCAACACTAGAAAAAATATACCGCAATACCGAGTAACGGAGTTTACTTACTTCACAAAAACTCCAAAGAATGTCAAAACGAGAGAAATTATTGAGGACTTAGATAAAAAGCTACCTTTAAATAGGCAGACATTTTGCGAAGAATGTGTCAAATTGAAAAACAATGTTACCAGATTACAAAATAATGAAAATATAACTCCGTACAGAATTAATAATGTAAATTTAGTTAAAAATAGAATGTTTATAGATACACCGACGGGTGTAAAAGCAAATATTATTGACGATTACTATCTCTCGGGTTTGGATTTTGAATCCACATTCAAGCAGAAAGATACACAAGAATTGTCGCCAAAACTTTTGCTCAGAAGAAAGCAGGTCAATGAAAAAATTAACAGGCTTAAAATGTACGGCGAACCGCCTCCTTTAAGTACAATTCACATGATAAATAAATCTGAAATAAAATCTTATAAGAGTCCGTTAAGAAATGTCGAAAATAGTGTTGCCATATCAAAAAATATCCCTGAAAATTGTCCGGCTACGATAAGTCCAGTAACATCGATAAATAGGACGTATGTGAAAAGTGTTTTTAATCCGGTTAAAATTAATTTTGACAATGTAGACAATGATAGAAGTGGTGTAGATCATTTCGCTGAGGAATTTAACGGAAGCCCGCCTTTGAGTTTAGAGTGATCAATTGTTTTTATAATAAGAACTTATGTAAAATTGTATATACGATATGTTATATCTGTTGATTATTTCAAAATATATAGAAATTAAATGGTATTTTGTTTCATTTTTTGTCCCTCAATGACATTTACCGACTGGCCAA
The DNA here is from genome assembly GCA_014332785.1 of Antheraea mylitta. Lineage (NCBI taxonomy): Eukaryota > Metazoa > Arthropoda > Insecta > Lepidoptera > Saturniidae > Antheraea > Antheraea mylitta. The sequence continues at coordinate 14,296 of JACEII010000491.1, forward strand.
ATTCTAATGAAATATATACATATAATAGGAATGTAAATCAAAAGTGCCTGTACTTTATCGATTTTCGTTAAAAAAAAATGTTGCAGATGTCTAGGAATAAGTAATAGAATACCTTTCAATCAATTTTAGAAATGTCTGTTTGTATAAACACGCATAACTGCTGAAGCACTAATCTATACTATAATAAAACTGTAACAAGTCGAAATCTGTACATTAAATATTTTTTGAAAATTTTAATCAGGGTAGACTATGTTATCGATATAGAAGCCAAAAATAATCTTTTTACAATTTTTGTCTGTCTGTCTGTCTGTCCCTATGCACACGCATCACTCTGAAAGTACTGAACCTATCTTGACGAAACTTGACATAGTGATAACTACTATTACGAGATTACATCAAATATACTTTTTGTCCCATAAAACTCAAAGGGTTCTTCAGGATAAAGGATTAAAGTCTAGAATCTAAACCCGTATTACTCTGAAAGTACAGAACCAATCTTAACGAAAGTTAACACAGTAATAACTGATATCACAAAGCTACATCCAGGATACTTTTTGTCCCATAAAACGCAAGGGGTTCTCCAGGATAACGAAAAACAAAAATTTGTAGTTAACGTAACTAGACTTTTTTGCGACACCTTAGTACAAGAGCCGGCTACGTTAAAAGAACAAGAATTTTAAAATACCTGGTTCTTTAATATATCAATATATATATATATATTTTTTATGCCATAGGAGGCAAACAAACAGGTGGGTCACGTGATGTTAAGTGATCACCACCCTTTATAGACTCTAGCAACACCAGGTTTGTCGCAAGTGCGTTGCCAACCTTTATATGGGGGAGGGTAAGAGAAGGCAAAGGAGGAAAGGAGAAAAGAGTTGGGCCTCCGGCGCTCTCACTGACCAAACGAAACACTACAATGCAAGCACTGTTATTTCACGTCGGTTTTCTGTGAGAGAGTGGTATTAGGCCGAAAGGACACTTGGTAGCCGGTTAACGTTGTATGTTCAATGCGCATTTTGATTTATGAATAGGTTTAGGAACATTTTTTTTCAGTAACTTTTAAACACAAAGCATGAATTTATTACAGTCAGACACAGTTCTTTATAAACAATCATTTGTATACTCTCTGATATATTTTATAAATAAAAATAATAAATTTCCAACCAATTATTGTTTTCCATAGCAAAGAACAAATTTCATTTTATTATTATTTTAAACATTATTGATATTAAGATTTCACCATATACAATAAAACAACGATAAACGTAAACGTATGACTTGGGATTGACGCCACCTTAAATACATCCGTCGTCGACCATCAGGCTATACGAAACCGAAATACCTTGGGCCGGTGAGGTGAAATATCTCGGCGTCACTTTAGATAAACACTTAAATTTCGATTCACACACAGATAGACTGCGAAACAAAGTCGCTATGGTCTTGAGTCGTCTCTATCATTTGCTTTGTCATAAGAGTAAAATGTCCCCCAGACATAAACTCGCTTTATATAAAACTTGCATCCGTCCGATTATGACGTACAGTTGTTTGGTCTTTGCACATGCGCAAAATCGTATTCAAGCTGGTTCTCCAGAACCGAGCCCTACGTAAATCACCGGTGCCCCATGGTACGTCAGGAATAAGGATCTCCACAGGGACCTGGAGATGCTTTCTGTCTGGGCGTATATAAAATCACTTACACGTAGTTATTTCGAAAAAGCCGCGAATCAACCCAGCCCTTTAGTGGTATCCGCCGCGAATTATGAACCCGTACCCAACGCTGCGTAGTATAGAAGACGACCGTGACACATTTTTACATTCCCTCCTGATTCAGTCATGTCAGCGAAAGATCAGTACCAGCCTGTCTCTTCAAACAGAGCGTGTTCACGTCCACGCCCGTATAACCACAGATCACGCTGCCGTGGTCTGGGGGTAAATTTCACTCCCGCACGCCAGATTAGGCCCCGCTCGGCAACGGCACAAGCCTAGGTCCGTTCCCTAGACGCTGACGCTCTACGCTGTTTACGCAATACAGGGACACAAAACTTTACATCACTGCTACAACATCAAACACATCACCTATACACACGTGCACGCCTACATGCTTACACGCTGTTTTTCTTTTGCAAAGATATAAACGACAAAGAGTTCTACCCTTACTTTTCCCTATCCTATCCTATCCTATATAGTTTAGAGAATTTTTTCCGACACAAAATACATATAGGAAGGAGTTGTTGAGGCAGGCATGCTTGGTACACATGCATGTTTTAATAACTTATATACGTATATCTAGATAGCTTAGCTTAGGTTTGCTCAGATAGGTCACGATTTTTGCACAAAACAGGCGACAGTCCAAGCCGAGATGTGCCGTGTACCCTTGAGTTGTTCGCCCAAACATCCTAAGTCGGTTGAGTGCTTTCAGCGCTCGCCTCAATAGTTCGGTGAAGCTGTAAACACCTTTCCAGGTCAACAGCGTATACATTTCGAAAAAAAAAATGCGTCGATAACATACGCTGCCACAATTATCGCTATCATTATCGTGCAGCCAGTGCTGCACTAAACTATACCTATAGCTATATTTTATACACATATTATTTTTATAGCAATAAATCGATCTAAATATTGAGTTAATAACTGAATTAGTATGAAAGATGAAATTTGTACTTATTTATATTTAAATATAGTAATAATAAAATCATTGCTATTCTAACATAGGTTAAGATTACTTTTATTTTTATTTCCAAAAAATACCATCAAGCACATTATTGTCAATACCAAAAATGTCTTTCAATAATAATTCCATTTTAATAACGTTTCAAAGTTAGTAAAAAAAACATCCTAAAATTATTTAAAAATCAATATTTTTGTCTGTAAAGGTACGATATGCACAAATAAACGCAACTCTTGCCGGCAACCAAGTAACCTGTTGTTCGGATGAATATAATATATAAAACTGGCTTGATTGATTCTTTCTGGTATGGCCTCTGCCTATGTAGGTAATTTCGCCAATATCAAGTATGACAAATACACGATATAAATTTAATGACAAATATTTAGTGTAACAACGTAGAATAATCTACAATAGAAACATATCAACATGGATAAATTACTAAAAGGTACTATGTTGTGAGTGGTACAAAGATTATTTATAAAAATATTTCATAAATATATTTAGAATACGTTTTCGAAACAATTTATAACTCTTAAACTATAGTTTCAAGCAAGTGACAGTTCACGCTTTTGCACGATATTTGACGTTTCGATACGGTGTTCATATATTTTTCTTTAATACAATGGAGTACAAAAAGGTTTTAATACAAGTTGAAGATATTTATGAGAAAGTAAATGGTAGAGATGTTTATTTAGTTTTATGTAGGTTACTTTTTATCTTAATTGATCCTGGTAGATGATTTTTTTTCTCGAAATGACTACGTTATTGACCGAGCAAGGTCTTAACAGCTTCACCGGACTACAAACAACGGAGTGGTAAATGATGCTACGAACGGGTACTAGGTTTATTAAAAAAAAAATCACATGTAATCTGGTAATGTTTCAGTTAATCCGTGGATAGTTTGGATTCACAACTGGAAACGATAGTTGTGGCTGCAATCGGGTATTCGTTTTATTCAATTTTTCCACGTTTAAAAATACAATTGAAACCAGTGATAACCAATTTGGTGCAGACGAAGTTGCACGGGTCAGCTAGTTGATAATAAGAATCTATTACTGTTATAGATCTATTTTTCTAAACATCTAAAATATATTTTTTATTTAAAAGATATTTATGTATTTTTGAACAACATTGCTATTGGGGGGCACTAAAGGAGCGGGTACCTAAAAAGTTGATTCACCAATATACCAGGTGACTATTTACACAATAGCAATATTTCTGGAGGACACACTGCACTTGATTTTCGTTCTAAATCAATTTAAAAAACAGGTGCTTAAGTTTTGACCTAATTATCAATTTGTTCAAGCAGCGTATGCCATATGTATTATATAATTTTAGCTGATTTTAATGACCTTTATTGTAATTAACTATGTGTATATACCAAAATAAAAAGGTATAGCTATCTATAGTACGGAGGGATAATATGTATAATGTAGCTTTCTAACAGTGAAAACCGGATCAATAGTACCAGAGGTTACCCAGAACAAACTCATTAATTTTACCTCTTTTTAGTCCGGTGAAGCTGTAAAGACCACGCTTGGTCAGTTCGAAAAAAAAAGAAATACCTCTTTATATATATATATATATATTTTGAGATTTTAAAGTTAAACTACGGATGTCATACTACAATATTTATTCATTAATTAACTTAAAATAATAGGTATACAGTTCATTTAATTAATCAAAAATTCTTGTTTAGGTCGAAGTCAAAGAATAGTTTATTAAAAATTCTAAAAACAATATACACTCTTTATTTAATCTCTGACTATAGACGTAAGTTTGTTTTGGCGTATAACACAGTCTGAAATTATAGGAATCTAAAATTGACATTTCTTTATCTAGAAGTTTTTTCGGAGTTATGCATATAATACCAAAATTTGTGTTCAGCTGAATTATATTCCGAGCGTTCAGGAAAATTGGTGCGGACTGTACTAAATATATTTTTAGAATAATTGTAGAGAACAGAGAGAAATTAGTTTTTTTATAATAGTCCATTAGTAACATTATCTCATGACTTTTCCTTAATAATTTAGGACTGACACATAATAAATTAATAAAATGCTTGTAGTCCGGTGAAGCTGTGAAGGTCTAATAAAGCCAATAGAGTAGTCAGTTCGAGAAAAAAAATGCATGTATTTAGATTGTTATACTGTATTTAATAAGTACACTTTATTCTAAGCTTTATTATGTAATAAATATTTCTACTGTGACCTGTTTTTTATTTCCTAGATTTTAGTACCGTCATAAATACTTGATCTCTAAAAACGTAACTATGCAGCCAGGCCTACTATAACAATATATCAGTATCATAACCGACATAAATACCAATGTGAGTATGTTCATCTGTTACCCTTTCGCACTCTGACTACTGCACGAATCGTTGACATTGGACATTGCTAGGAGTACAAAAAAGGACATACAGGGTACCTTCAGAAAACAAACCTTTTCCCAAGGGATAGAAAAATAACTTTTGCTCCATATGTCCTTTATGTTCGCTTTCTTTATTTGTGTTGAAAAACCTAAAATATTATTTTACACAATTAGTTAACTATTTGACGTGTTTAATATGACTTCTTCAAATCTTTAATTTAATTTTGCTGACAAATTCAGTGAGTTATCAAATATTTATAGTTTCTATATATAAGTATTGATATTTCTTAAATAGGACATTGTAATTAATGATAGGATTCAAAATGTTATATACAAACTATAAACTCTTCTTTGCTAATATCTTTTATAAAAGTACTAGCTTTTGTTCGGGCCTTCTCTCTCGTTTGTTGCGATACAAGACATTTTTTTCTGAAAGGATGGTACCCTATATTGCTTCCTGTACTCCTAACAAGGTGTATGCAGATTTCCACGATGATCTGTTAAGTCGCAAAAGCTTAACTCGGATTTTTGATTTTCACTTCACTGTTTGATTTTCCATTAGAAATGTTAGGAATAACAAATGAACGAACTCACTTCACTGTTTATTTTTCTAATAGAAATGTTTAAACTTAATAAATATACAAAGTCATTAGACTGTTTGATTTCCCAGTATATATGTTAAGTATAACAAACATATAAACTAATTTAGCTGTTTGATTTTCATTTTATTGTTTGATTTTCCAGTAGAAATGTTCTTAATAAAAATTTAAAAAACCGAAACAAAATGACAACAGTCATGATTTGTACGGAATTGATCATGTGCTCTTCCTAGTCCAAACATTTTTTATATAAACATCTAATACTTATAAAATTATATTGATTTTACAATATGTACAAGGTGCTTTATTGGCAAGGATTTAATATCTGAAGTAATGAAAAAATCAGAATTAACTGAATATTGTTTCTTTACAGTTGTATCCCAGACTTCCAAATATTCTGTATTTACAATTTTATTTTAATAATACATTAATAAAATTTTAGATTGTTATTGTATACTAATTTCATGGCACTCTGGTTTTAATCTTTACTAATATTATAAAGAGGTAAAGTTTGTGACGTTGTGAATTGTGACGTTGTAGGGGGTAATCTCAGGAACTACTGATCCGATTTGAAATTTTTTCAACGTTATATAGCTCATTTATCGAGGATGGTTATAGGCTATATATCATCACGCTAAGACCAATAGGTGCGGAGCAACGATGAAGAATGATTAAAAATCGGGGTGTTTTTTCCTCTTGAGAGCTTGCGCTGCATATTAGTTAGCCCAAATTAACTATGTCCATGCGAACGAAGTCGCGGGCAGCGGCTAGTATAGAATATAACTGTACTTTGACCGGTTTCTTATTGCTTAAATTTTAGTATTATCAAACTATTTAATTTCTAGATAAGAAAGCGTAATTTTGCAGCCTAGGCGAAAATATGAATGGTCACTGGGCTAAGCCCTGAGAAACAACGTATAGTGAAGTAGCTAAACTAACATGATAAATAGGGTTATAATATAATATAAATAGGGATAATAAGGTTGTTCGTCTGTTACGCTTTCTTGCTCTAACTGCTGAATTGATCTTCAGTAAGCTATGCGTACATGTTGTCAGGAGTATAAAAAAGGGTATATAGATTAGATTCTATCGCCAGAATGCTACTTAAATCATCTGTTACGGATGAAAAGGCCTGCGATGATGAGGTTAGATCCAGAAAAAAAAAACTTTTCACAAGGGATAGAAAAATAACTTTTACCATGTTAACTGGGGAAAGTCGCGAACAAGGGCTAGTATATTT
>JACEII010000492.1:6105-27280 GCA_014332785.1 Antheraea mylitta
AAATATACTAGCCCTTGTTCGCGACTTTCCCCAGTTAACATGGTAAAAGTTATTTTTCTATCCCTTGTGAAAAGTTTTTTTTTTCTGGATCTAACCTCATCATCGCAGGCCTTTTCATCCGTAACAGATGATTTAAGTAGCATTCTGGCGATAGAATCTAATCTATATACCCTTTTTTATACTCCTGACAACATGTACGCATAGCTTACTGAAGATCAATTCAGCAGTTAGAGCAAGAAAGCGTAACAGACGAACAACCTTATTATCCCTATTTATATTATATTATAACCCTATTTATCATGTTAGTTTAGCTACTTCACTATACGTTGTTTCTCAGGGCTTAGCCCAGTGACCATTCATATTTTCGCCTAGGCTGCAAAATTACGCTTTCTTATCTAGAAATTAAATAGTTTGATAATACTAAAATTTAAGCAATAAGAAACCGGTCAAAGTACAGTTATATTCTATACTAGCCGCTGCCCGCGACTTCGTTCGCATGGACATAGTTAATTTGGGCTAACTAATATGCAGCGCAAGCTCTCAAGAGGAAAAAACACCCCGATTTTTAATCATTCTTCATCGTTGCTCCGCACCTATTGGTCTTAGCGTGATGATATATAGCCTATAACCATCCTCGATAAATGAGCTATATAACGTTGAAAAAATTTCAAATCGGATCAGTAGTTCCTGAGATTACCCCCTACAACGTCACAATTCACAACGTCACAAACTTTACCTCTTTATAATATTAGTAAAGATTAAAACCAGAGTGCCATGAAATTAGTATACAATAACAATCTAAAATTTTATTAATGTATTATTAAAATAAAATTGTAAATACAGAATATTTGGAAGTCTGGGATACAACTGTAAAGAAACAATATTCAGTTAATTCTGATTTTTTCATTACTTCAGATATTAAATCCTTGCCAATAAAGCACCTTGTACATATTGTAAAATCAATATAATTTTATAAGTATTAGATGTTTATATAAAAAATGTTTGGACTAGGAAGAGCACATGATCAATTCCGTACAAATCATGACTGTTGTCATTTTGTTTCGGTTTTTTAAATTTTTATTAAGAACATTTCTACTGGAAAATCAAACAATAAAATGAAAATCAAACAGCTAAATTAGTTTATATGTTTGTTATACTTAACATATATACTGGGAAATCAAACAGTCTAATGACTTTGTATATTTATTAAGTTTAAACATTTCTATTAGAAAAATAAACAGTGAAGTGAGTTCGTTCATTTGTTATTCCTAACATTTCTAATGGAAAATCAAACAGTGAAGTGAAAATCAAAAATCCGAGTTAAGCTTTTGCGACTTAACAGATCATCGTGGAAATCTGCATACACCTTGTTAGGAGTACAGGAAGCAATATAGGGTACCATCCTTTCAGAAAAAAATGTCTTGTATCGCAACAAACGAGAGAGAAGGCCCGAACAAAAGCTAGTACTTTTATAAAAGATATTAGCAAAGAAGAGTTTATAGTTTGTATATAACATTTTGAATCCTATCATTAATTACAATGTCCTATTTAAGAAATATCAATACTTATATATAGAAACTATAAATATTTGATAACTCACTGAATTTGTCAGCAAAATTAAATTAAAGATTTGAAGAAGTCATATTAAACACGTCAAATAGTTAACTAATTGTGTAAAATAATATTTTAGGTTTTTCAACACAAATAAAGAAAGCGAACATAAAGGACATATGGAGCAAAAGTTATTTTTCTATCCCTTGGGAAAAGGTTTGTTTTCTGAAGGTACCCTGTATGTCCTTTTTTGTACTCCTAGCAATGTCCAATGTCAACGATTCGTGCAGTAGTCAGAGTGCGAAAGGGTAACAGATGAACATACTCACATTGGTATTTATGTCGGTTATGATACTGATATATTGTTATAGTAGGCCTGGCTGCATAGTTACGTTTTTAGAGATCAAGTATTTATGACGGTACTAAAATCTAGGAAATAAAAAACAGGTCACAGTAGAAATATTTATTACATAATAAAGCTTAGAATAAAGTGTACTTATTAAATACAGTATAACAATCTAAATACATGCATTTTTTTTCTCGAACTGACTACTCTATTGGCTTTATTAGACCTTCACAGCTTCACCGGACTACAAGCATTTTATTAATTTATTATGTGTCAGTCCTAAATTATTAAGGAAAAGTCATGAGATAATGTTACTAATGGACTATTATAAAAAAACTAATTTCTCTCTGTTCTCTACAATTATTCTAAAAATATATTTAGTACAGTCCGCACCAATTTTCCTGAACGCTCGGAATATAATTCAGCTGAACACAAATTTTGGTATTATATGCATAACTCCGAAAAAACTTCTAGATAAAGAAATGTCAATTTTAGATTCCTATAATTTCAGACTGTGTTATACGCCAAAACAAACTTACGTCTATAGTCAGAGATTAAATAAAGAGTGTATATTGTTTTTAGAATTTTTAATAAACTATTCTTTGACTTCGACCTAAACAAGAATTTTTGATTAATTAAATGAACTGTATACCTATTATTTTAAGTTAATTAATGAATAAATATTGTAGTATGACATCCGTAGTTTAACTTTAAAATCTCAAAATATATATATATATATATAAAGAGGTATTTCTTTTTTTTTCGAACTGACCAAGCGTGGTCTTTACAGCTTCACCGGACTAAAAAGAGGTAAAATTAATGAGTTTGTTCTGGGTAACCTCTGGTACTATTGATCCGGTTTTCACTGTTAGAAAGCTACATTATACATATTATCCCTCCGTACTATAGATAGCTATACCTTTTTATTTTGGTATATACACATAGTTAATTACAATAAAGGTCATTAAAATCAGCTAAAATTATATAATACATATGGCATACGCTGCTTGAACAAATTGATAATTAGGTCAAAACTTAAGCACCTGTTTTTTAAATTGATTTAGAACGAAAATCAAGTGCAGTGTGTCCTCCAGAAATATTGCTATTGTGTAAATAGTCACCTGGTATATTGGTGAATCAACTTTTTAGGTACCCGCTCCTTTAGTGCCCCCCAATAGCAATGTTGTTCAAAAATACATAAATATCTTTTAAATAAAAAATATATTTTAGATGTTTAGAAAAATAGATCTATAACAGTAATAGATTCTTATTATCAACTAGCTGACCCGTGCAACTTCGTCTGCACCAAATTGGTTATCACTGGTTTCAATTGTATTTTTAAACGTGGAAAAATTGAATAAAACGAATACCCGATTGCAGCCACAACTATCGTTTCCAGTTGTGAATCCAAACTATCCACGGATTAACTGAAACATTACCAGATTACATGTGATTTTTTTTTTAATAAACCTAGTACCCGTTCGTAGCATCATTTACCACTCCGTTGTTTGTAGTCCGGTGAAGCTGTTAAGACCTTGCTCGGTCAATAACGTAGTCATTTCGAGAAAAAAAATCATCTACCAGGATCAATTAAGATAAAAAGTAACCTACATAAAACTAAATAAACATCTCTACCATTTACTTTCTCATAAATATCTTCAACTTGTATTAAAACCTTTTTGTACTCCATTGTATTAAAGAAAAATATATGAACACCGTATCGAAACGTCAAATATCGTGCAAAAGCGTGAACTGTCACTTGCTTGAAACTATAGTTTAAGAGTTATAAATTGTTTCGAAAACGTATTCTAAATATATTTATGAAATATTTTTATAAATAATCTTTGTACCACTCACAACATAGTACCTTTTAGTAATTTATCCATGTTGATATGTTTCTATTGTAGATTATTCTACGTTGTTACACTAAATATTTGTCATTAAATTTATATCGTGTATTTGTCATACTTGATATTGGCGAAATTACCTACATAGGCAGAGGCCATACCAGAAAGAATCAATCAAGCCAGTTTTATATATTATATTCATCCGAACAACAGGTTACTTGGTTGCCGGCAAGAGTTGCGTTTATTTGTGCATATCGTACCTTTACAGACAAAAATATTGATTTTTAAATAATTTTAGGATGTTTTTTTTACTAACTTTGAAACGTTATTAAAATGGAATTATTATTGAAAGACATTTTTGGTATTGACAATAATGTGCTTGATGGTATTTTTTGGAAATAAAAATAAAAGTAATCTTAACCTATGTTAGAATAGCAATGATTTTATTATTACTATATTTAAATATAAATAAGTACAAATTTCATCTTTCATACTAATTCAGTTATTAACTCAATATTTAGATCGATTTATTGCTATAAAAATAATATGTGTATAAAATATAGCTATAGGTATAGTTTAGTGCAGCACTGGCTGCACGATAATGATAGCGATAATTGTGGCAGCGTATGTTATCGACGCATTTTTTTTTTCGAAATGTATACGCTGTTGACCTGGAAAGGTGTTTACAGCTTCACCGAACTATTGAGGCGAGCGCTGAAAGCACTCAACCGACTTAGGATGTTTGGGCGAACAACTCAAGGGTACACGGCACATCTCGGCTTGGACTGTCGCCTGTTTTGTGCAAAAATCGTGACCTATCTGAGCAAACCTAAGCTAAGCTATCTAGATATACGTATATAAGTTATTAAAACATGCATGTGTACCAAGCATGCCTGCCTCAACAACTCCTTCCTATATGTATTTTGTGTCGGAAAAAATTCTCTAAACTATATAGGATAGGATAGGATAGGGAAAAGTAAGGGTAGAACTCTTTGTCGTTTATATCTTTGCAAAAGAAAAACAGCGTGTAAGCATGTAGGCGTGCACGTGTGTATAGGTGATGTGTTTGATGTTGTAGCAGTGATGTAAAGTTTTGTGTCCCTGTATTGCGTAAACAGCGTAGAGCGTCAGCGTCTAGGGAACGGACCTAGGCTTGTGCCGTTGCCGAGCGGGGCCTAATCTGGCGTGCGGGAGTGAAATTTACCCCCAGACCACGGCAGCGTGATCTGTGGTTATACGGGCGTGGACGTGAACACGCTCTGTTTGAAGAGACAGGCTGGTACTGATCTTTCGCTGACATGACTGAATCAGGAGGGAATGTAAAAATGTGTCACGGTCGTCTTCTATACTACGCAGCGTTGGGTACGGGTTCATAATTCGCGGCGGATACCACTAAAGGGCTGGGTTGATTCGCGGCTTTTTCGAAATAACTACGTGTAAGTGATTTTATATACGCCCAGACAGAAAGCATCTCCAGGTCCCTGTGGAGATCCTTATTCCTGACGTACCATGGGGCACCGGTGATTTACGTAGGGCTCGGTTCTGGAGAACCAGCTTGAATACGATTTTGCGCATGTGCAAAGACCAAACAACTGTACGTCATAATCGGACGGATGCAAGTTTTATATAAAGCGAGTTTATGTCTGGGGGACATTTTACTCTTATGACAAAGCAAATGATAGAGACGACTCAAGACCATAGCGACTTTGTTTCGCAGTCTATCTGTGTGTGAATCGAAATTTAAGTGTTTATCTAAAGTGACGCCGAGATATTTCACCTCACCGGCCCAAGGTATTTCGGTTTCGTATAGCCTGATGGTCGACGACGGATGTATTTAAGGTGGCGTCAATCCCAAGTCATACGTTTACGTTTATCGTTGTTTTATTGTATATGGTGAAATCTTAATATCAATAATGTTTAAAATAATAATAAAATGAAATTTGTTCTTTGCTATGGAAAACAATAATTGGTTGGAAATTTATTATTTTTATTTATAAAATATATCAGAGAGTATACAAATGATTGTTTATAAAGAACTGTGTCTGACTGTAATAAATTCATGCTTTGTGTTTAAAAGTTACTGAAAAAAAATGTTCCTAAACCTATTCATAAATCAAAATGCGCATTGAACATACAACGTTAACCGGCTACCAAGTGTCCTTTCGGCCTAATACCACTCTCTCACAGAAAACCGACGTGAAATAACAGTGCTTGCATTGTAGTGTTTCGTTTGGTCAGTGAGAGCGCCGGAGGCCCAACTCTTTTCTCCTTTCCTCCTTTGCCTTCTCTTACCCTCCCCCATATAAAGGTTGGCAACGCACTTGCGACAAACCTGGTGTTGCTAGAGTCTATAAAGGGTGGTGATCACTTAACATCACGTGACCCACCTGTTTGTTTGCCTCCTATGGCATAAAAAATATATATATATATATTGATATATTAAAGAACCAGGTATTTTAAAATTCTTGTTCTTTTAACGTAGCCGGCTCTTGTACTAAGGTGTCGCAAAAAAGTCTAGTTACGTTAACTACAAATTTTTGTTTTTCGTTATCCTGGAGAACCCCTTGCGTTTTATGGGACAAAAAGTATCCTGGATGTAGCTTTGTGATATCAGTTATTACTGTGTTAACTTTCGTTAAGATTGGTTCTGTACTTTCAGAGTAATACGGGTTTAGATTCTAGACTTTAATCCTTTATCCTGAAGAACCCTTTGAGTTTTATGGGACAAAAAGTATATTTGATGTAATCTCGTAATAGTAGTTATCACTATGTCAAGTTTCGTCAAGATAGGTTCAGTACTTTCAGAGTGATGCGTGTGCATAGGGACAGACAGACAGACAGACAAAAATTGTAAAAAGATTATTTTTGGCTTCTATATCGATAACATAGTCTACCCTGATTAAAATTTTCAAAAAATATTTAATGTACAGATTTCGACTTGTTACAGTTTTATTATAGTATAGATTAGTGCTTCAGCAGTTATGCGTGTTTATACAAACAGACATTTCTAAAATTGATTGAAAGGTATTCTATTACTTATTCCTAGACATCTGCAACATTTTTTTTTAACGAAAATCGATAAAGTACAGGCACTTTTGATTTACATTCCTATTATATGTATATATTTCATTAGAATTTGGCCAGTCGGTAAATGTCATTGAGGGACAAAAAATGAAACAAAATACCATTTAATTTCTATATATTTTGAAATAATCAACAGATATAACATATCGTATATACAATTTTACATAAGTTCTTATTATAAAAACAATTGATCACTCTAAACTCAAAGGCGGGCTTCCGTTAAATTCCTCAGCGAAATGATCTACACCACTTCTATCATTGTCTACATTGTCAAAATTAATTTTAACCGGATTAAAAACACTTTTCACATACGTCCTATTTATCGATGTTACTGGACTTATCGTAGCCGGACAATTTTCAGGGATATTTTTTGATATGGCAACACTATTTTCGACATTTCTTAACGGACTCTTATAAGATTTTATTTCAGATTTATTTATCATGTGAATTGTACTTAAAGGAGGCGGTTCGCCGTACATTTTAAGCCTGTTAATTTTTTCATTGACCTGCTTTCTTCTGAGCAAAAGTTTTGGCGACAATTCTTGTGTATCTTTCTGCTTGAATGTGGATTCAAAATCCAAACCCGAGAGATAGTAATCGTCAATAATATTTGCTTTTACACCCGTCGGTGTATCTATAAACATTCTATTTTTAACTAAATTTACATTATTAATTCTGTACGGAGTTATATTTTCATTATTTTGTAATCTGGTAACATTGTTTTTCAATTTGACACATTCTTCGCAAAATGTCTGCCTATTTAAAGGTAGCTTTTTATCTAAGTCCTCAATAATTTCTCTCGTTTTGACATTCTTTGGAGTTTTTGTGAAGTAAGTAAACTCCGTTACTCGGTATTGCGGTATATTTTTTCTAGTGTTGCCAACGCGCTCCTGCAAATTGACACAGGCAAAGACTTGACCGGTATCTAAAACTCTTTCGTAACCAAACTTTTTTAAGCCTCCCCAGAAATTGATACAGACTATATTTTTATTTTCATCTGCTAGGAAGACATTTTGAAATTGATTTTTGTTCGATTCGAAGCTTTGAATCGATGGTTCTATCGAAACTATAATGCCCACAGTATCGATTTCGTTGTAACCGTTAGTGCGTGAAGATCTCTGAATTAATTCTTTTATATGGTAACACTTCCTTACGAAAGGTTGTATATGAGGTTTGATTTCATTGTTTTCTTTATATTTTGATTTATTAAAGACTGACTGCCGGCCAGCGGATATCTGTAACTCTGAACATCTGAAACAATTGTAACAAAATATACCAATTTGTAATGTAAAAACGTCTCGTAAATCGACGATTGTACCCGATCGACTTTCTTGATGGTTCTTCTCGATGACTGGGTTCTTTGTCCGAACCGGTGGTAGTTTTTGACGTTCATAAGTGCCTTAATAGAGCCTAAACTGAATAAAATATTTTTGATGAACGCCGGCTGGCACTCACTGCAGAGCATGAATCATTGTCACATTTCGACTGAGCCGAGCGTGTAAGCGTGAGCGCGAAACAGCTATCGAGAGGCGCGAGCGGCCTAAGCATTCGTTTTGTATAGCATCTATTTCTCTTCCACTCCATCGACAGTTGCGTCTGAGTCGCTATCGCGTAAAATTATCCTCCGTAAACCGACTTAATAGACAACCAATTTTTTTTAAAATACTTTATAGGTTTTACTGCGGCATTTGATTACAATCCCACCTGATAGTAAATGACAATGTGCCCTACGATGGTACACTAATGGTGTTATTACAAAATTGTTAAATACGTATTAAATACTTGCTTTAAAAAGGTTTAAAGTTTACTAATATTACCATTAATATAGATTATTCGTGATGTTTTTACGTTGGGAAACAACACCATGGAGCATGGATTCTGATGTGTCACTAAAACTCCCAGGAATGTTCTAACAAGACGGCCA
The DNA here is from genome assembly GCA_014332785.1 of Antheraea mylitta. Classification (NCBI taxonomy): domain Eukaryota; kingdom Metazoa; phylum Arthropoda; class Insecta; order Lepidoptera; family Saturniidae; genus Antheraea; species Antheraea mylitta. The sequence goes on from JACEII010000492.1 coordinate 14,858, forward strand.
CTACCTTAGTCAGTTCATTGAAATGGTCTCAAGAAACTTGTAATCGACAATGGCAGTAATAATCTACTAAAAGATTATTTGCCGATGAATTAAAAGAAAACATAAATGGTAGAGCCACGCTGAAGCTATTACTGGTTTCAAAACGAACACCGACGTGAAGTAACAGTGCTTGCATTTTTGCGTTTCGTTCAGTCAGTGAGAGCGCCGGAGTCCTACTTCTTCTTCCCTCTGACTCAAACTCATCCCTCCCTCTCTCTCTCTCCCTCCCCCAAACACAGGATGGCAACGCACTTGCAATTCCCCTGGTGTTGCTAGTGTCTATGGACGGTGGTTATCACTTAACATCAGGTGGCTCACCTGTCCGTTTGCCTCCTATAATACAAAATAAAATATTTAATGTAAGAAGTATACCTGACAGAAGTCGGTACTACGTTCATTACATTTATCCAAGCACCTTCTTTGATCAGTTCCATTACCGATTCATTGGGTTTCCAGACGGACAGCATTCCTGTCACAATTATATATAATATAAAAAATTTTGAATACAAAAATTTTACAACATTTCTTGATAAACTTGATAGTTTCGTCAAAAAATGAGAAAATAATATTTTAAAGTGAAAAATAACTTCGAAACGCCGTCGATTTATCAAAAAATTATACAGTAGCTTTTTTGTAGAGCGTTCAATTTTTTACAAGAAAATGAGGTCTAGCCTTTTTGATGAACCATTAAAGAGTTATAAAACCATAAATTCCAAAAAAACAAGCTTTCGCGTGTTAATCTTACGGGTAATAGAAATTTATTCTTTATCATTTCCCACAATATTTTCGATATATTTAAGAAAAAAAAAAGTCGATTTTTTGGAATCAGTCTAATGTATATAATAGACTAGCCTCTGCCCGCAATATCGTACGCGTGGAATAGTTTTGCTTTGGTCTAACGCTAACAAGCACCGGAAGCTCGCAAAATGAAAAAAAAAACCTAATTTTTAAACATTTTTCCAAATCGGACTAGTAGTTCCTGAGATTACCCCCTACAACGTCACAAACTCACAAACTTTACCTCTTTATAATATTAGTGTAGATAATAATTGAAGATACGAGTGGATATAGATGATATTCATAATTTTGACGTGAAAGTTCTCATTAAAATTCTGATTGGCAATCTGTATAAGAATGGGCCGGTAGGGGTAAACACTGTGTCGAGTAGTGTCGGAGCAGTGTTTCGCTCGTTTTCGGATATTAGAAAACAATGAAACATACGCTCTTCTTGGTTTCTTTTTAAGAGTTTTACTTCAAAAAAGAAGAGATTCGCATCTCATCTGTATTTTATTTTTAATGTTCGTCATCTAGTAACTTCGTCATTCATAAACCGATTAAAAAAGTTATTATTTTATTGGGTTCCGATCGGGCGCTCAACGAGAGCGGTTGTCCCTTTAGCTACGCGCTTCGATTTCGATACTCGTGATTTAGTGACGTCTGTTATTACTTCGGGAGTGTTCGTCATTGTTCCGATCGGGCGCAGGTGCACGCACACCTGCATTCTTTTCCCAGAAATTGAGTGAGACCTTTCCATTGTATTTATTTATCGCTTTATTTAATTCTTAGTATAATTATTTGTTTACTCAGTTGTTTATCTATTTATTTACGTAGCTCTTTAGTAATTTCTTTATACATTTATATACTATTCAATTATTTATTTAATTAGCTATCTATTTACTTATTTGTTTTCTATTTATACATTTTATTTATTTGTATATATATTACATAAGTGGATAGTCCCGTAGCTTACCGTTTGGCATGCCCCCCTGCCCTTCAGGCAGGGAGGTTGGTTCGTGGCGCCCACTTCTCCCTTAGGTCAACATGGAACAGGCAGCTCATTTCAGAGATTTTCTTTTACGACAGGGCCCAAACGCGGATATCGTTGCTAGTTTCGATAACTATGTAGCGTTATTCGGTGAAACTACGCAGTACGTGCCCCGTGTGGCAACCGCGAATTCTTACGCGACTCTCTTGTCGCAATCGCCATCTGACGTCCAAGATAGGGGCCTAATAGAGGCCCCAATACCGAGCTCCAGCTCGGAGACCGGCTCCGAGATGGAGCTTGACGTAGCGGCGTCCACCGAGCCGCCTGCGACCGATAACGCGCCCGCGATTCCCGCGCCTTCAGCGCAAAACATAGATAATGACGGTTATAAAACCGTTTCTTACATTAGACGCCGCGGTTCGCGTTCGTCAGATTCTGACTCGGGTTCTACACCCCCCGAAAAGTTAGTTAATATAAATGGCGCCCGGTTGCCAGCACCGACTACACCGACAGTCTCTAAGCCACGCGTGGGCGGACCTAGCTCCGTTTCTGTCGCTCCTTCCCAGCCTACGGGATCTACAGCTAGGAAACAGCGCGCCCCGCCTCCTGTCACGATCCAAGACAAGTCCCAGTGGACTTCTATCTCGAATCGACTTAAGACACGCTCAATCAATTATACGTCCGCCCTCAGTACTCCGGCGGGCATTCAAGTTAAATGTCCCACCTCTACAGACCATCGTGCGCTAACAAAATTCCTTAGGGAATCAAAGTTAGCCTATTTCACTTTTGCACTCGAAGAGGAACGCCTCCTCCGCGTAGTGCTTCGCCGCGTCCCGGCCGAGATCTCGGTCGATGACGTCACTCTCTCCCTTAAGGAGGAGAATTTCCCCGTGCGTGAGGTACATCGGATGTACCATCCACGCACCCGCGCCCCGTACAACATGGTCTTAGTTCTCCTCGACCGCTCGCAGGAGGGCAAGGCCATCTTCAACCTCACATCTGCGATCTAAACGGCATCACCGTTGAGCCCCCACGCAAGACCCATACCCCGTCGCAGTGCCATAACTGCCAGTGTTATGGTCACTCGGCGAGGAATTGCCACCTCCGCCCCAGGTGCGTCAAGTGCCTGGGAAACCACGCCACGAAGGAGTGCGCACGCACTCCCGGCACTCCTGCACCTCCGAGTTGCGTGTTGTGCGGTAACGCGGGTCATCCTGCGAACTATCGCGGTTGTCCCCGTGCACCGCGCACACAACGTCCCCGTCAGGCGAGGCAGGCGCCCAAAGCACCTGTAGCCGCCGCCCGCCCTGCGCCTCCACCTCTCATGTCCGTGGATGCCTTCCCGGGCCTGCCGGGCGCCTCCCGGGCCCCGGTAGCGCCCGCGCCCACGACCTCACCGCGCTCGCCACCCTCTGTGCCGCGCGCGGCTCAACCCGGGCGGGCCCCTATGGCCCCCTGAGCACCCCGACCTCAGCCTCAGGCGCCGCTGCCACAGGCGGCTTATGCTTCATCATCCTCTCTCTCGGGTAAATTCGACTGGATGAAGCATTTACTCCGCGAACACGACATGAAGGAGGTCCTCGCCTTCTACGCCATCGTCGAGGTAGAAGAGGAGCTAGGTCTCCTCACTGCTCTAGCGCGCTTCCCGGCTATCGGAGCCACCATTCAGCGCATCGCCCGGTCACCCTCTTTTAAATAAGTGTTAAAATTCACGGGTCTTAATAAAGTAAAACCACGCGCGTTTTTCAATGCGAGATCCCTTCGGTCACAGCGCGATCTAGTAGCTGACTTTTTGCGCGATAGACAGATTGACGTTTTCCTCATCCAGGAAACGATGTTAAAACCGAGTATGCGTAATCCGAGAATCGCGAATTACTGTATAGTCAGGAACGACCGTGTCACCCGCGGGGGTGGCACGTTAATCTATTTTAGGCGTTCGTTGTACTGCATGCCGTTAGATCCGCCCGCGCTAACCAATATGGAAGTGTCAGTGTGTAAATTAGGTATGACCGGTCACTCGAATATTATTTTAGTTTCCGCGTATTTGCCACCAAACAAAGAATTGCTAAGATCCGATTTGCAGGCGCTACTTAATTTAGGAGATTCAGTTATTATAGCGGGGGACCTCAATAGCGGGAACGTTATCTGGAATAGTCCGTGTACCTCTCGTAACGGGAGAATACTCGACGAACTAGGTAGGGTTCTCGCTTTTGACGTCATAGCCCCTCTGGAACCCACGCACTATCAAGATCATTGCCGACCCACAGTATTAGATATAGCTCTCTTAAAAAATATCACGCTTACTGTACGACTCATACAAGTAGTACACGAACTTGATTCAGATCATCGCCCGGTTGTTTTACAGTTAGGTCACAATTCAGACTTCACCCCGCCGTCGGTTAGGGTGGCTGATTACGCGAAACTCGTTCAATATTTTAAAGAAAATCCGTCGTCTAGTAGTTTAGACAGGATTCCGGACGTGTTGGTGTCTAAAGCCGACGCGGATTCGGCCATCGATTCCCTGGTTGATTATCTCCAGACCGCCGTCAGGGTGACCTCGAAAGAGGTACAAGCGGCGAACGATCGCCGTTTTATACTCCCTGACGACGTGAGAGCATTGATCACGGAAAAGAACGCCGCGACTCGAGCTTACGACGCGTACCCGTCTATAGAAAATCGCGATCGTTTACGTTTGTTACGAAAAACAGTCAAATCTCGTATTTCTGAGATCCGGGGCGACAGGTGGGACAGACTCCTGGAGGGTCTCCAGCCGTCTCACCTGTCGTACTGGACTCTAGCGCGAACTCTCAAATCAGACATGGTCACTCCAATGCCTCCTCTCGACAGAGGCCCCGGGTTGCCTCCCGCGTTCGATAGCATAGATAAAGCGGAATGCCTTGCCGCAAGCTTAGAGAAACAGTGTTCGCCAAACACTGATAACACTGACCCTTCCATCATAGAGTCTATCGAAACAACCGTAGAGCATGCACTCGCGTCTCCTCCGGCGGATACCCTAACCCCGATAACGTTTGACGAAGTTTCGGCCGCCATCAAACGTCTCAAGCCTATGAAGTCCCCAGGTCCCGATGGGATCAGGAACGAGGTTCTGAAACTCCTTCCTGATCGCATCATAGCTCTATTGGTCTGCGTCTTCAATGCGGCCATGTCCAAGGGTCACTTTCCAGCCGTCTGGAAAAAGGCCGTAGTGATAGGTATTCACAAGCCCGGCAAGAAAGCTACGCTTCCCGTTAGCTATCGCCCCATTAGTCTGTTAGATACCTTAGGAAAACTTTACGAGCGGCTCCTTCTGAACCGTCTTCAGTTCTCGATCACAGATTTAAAATTAATACCACCTGAGCAGTTCGGATTTCGCGCCGAACACTCTTGCACGAATCAAGTACACCGCCTCACGGAGTACATTTTCTCTAAATTTAACGCCGATCCGAAACGTAAACCGAAACGCACAATTGCAGTCTTCTTCGATATCGCCAAGGCCTTCGATAAGGTCTGGCACGGAGGGCTCATCCATAAATTATGTAAATCTCGCGTACCCGATAGGTTAATTCATATTATCCGCGATTATCTCACTGATAGAACATTCCGCTTCAGAGTGGATGGTGAACTATCGCTGCCCCACCTGATACGCTCAGGTGTGCCACAGGGCTCCATACTCGCGCCCACGCTCTTCAATCTGTTCATCAGTGACCTACCTCGGTCTCGGGGGGTCGAGATAGGTTGTTACGCTGACGATACCGTTATTTACACTTCCGGCTGGCGGTCGGACTTTCTTAGGAAGCGCATCGAAAAAGCCGTTCTTACTCTCGGTGAATGGTTTCGTCGATGGCGCATAGAAGTTAATCCCGATAAGAGTGCCGCAATACTCTTCGATCCCACGAAACGCGTTAATAAATTTGAGCCCATCAGGCTATACGGAATCGATATTCCTTGGGTCGAAGAGGTCAAATATCTCGGTGTCACATTAGATAAACATTTAAAGTTCAATTCACATACAGACAGAGTGCGAAACAAAGCCGCTATGGTCTTGGGTCGCCTCCATCCGTTACTTTGTCATAAGAGTAAGATGTCCCTCAGACACAAGCTCACTTTGTATAAGACGTGTATCCGTCCCGTGATGACATATAGCTGCCCCGTTTTTGCGCATATGTCCAAAGATAACTTTCATAAGCTGCAGGTTCTCCAAAATCGTGTTTTACGTAAAGTGACCGGTGCTCCGTGGTACATTCAGAGAGTCGATCTCCATAGAGACCTAGAGTTTCCTTCTATCTGGGCGTACGTAAAATCACTTACGATTAGTTATTTTGAAAAAGCTGCGAATCATCCCAATCCGTTAGTGGTATCCGCCGCAAACTATGAACCCGTACCTAACGCTGCGCGTTATAAAAGACGTCCGCGATGCATTTTTACCGACCCTCCTGATTTAATCACGTCAGCGAACGATCAGTACCAGCCTGTCCCTCGAAGCAGAGCGTGCTCACGTCCACGCCCGCGTAACCACAAATCACGCCGCCGTGGTCTGGGGGTTAATTTCGCTCCCGCACACCCGATTAGGCCTCCCACGGCAGCGGCTCAAGCCTAGGTTCGATCCCTCGGTGGGGAGCCCTTGAGTGCGTTGCTTGCGCGATACGGTGACACACAAATATACATCACTGCTACAACACTACACGATCACCCCACACACGTGCACGCCTACACGCTTACACATGAAAGTGGAAGGGTTTACTTTTTTCCCTCATCGAACTGAAAAACTCTCAATTTTCCGATATTAAATATATGGAGGAGTTGTTGAGACGTGTATGCTTGGTACACATATACGTTTCAACAACTCATACATATATGGGTAGTTAGCTAGGTTAGCTAAGATAGGTCGCAATTTTGCATGCAACAGGCAACAGCCAAGCCGAGGTGTGCCGTGCACCCTTGAGCTGGTCGCCATAATAAAATCGGCCGAGTGCCTTAAGCGCTCGCCTTAGTAGTCCGGTGAAGCTGTTAAGACCTTGCTGGGTCAATAGCGTAGACATTTCGAAAAAAAAAAAAAATATATTTTATTGAAATGGGAATATTTTTAAGGGGTCCCATTATAATTTCATTGACATTGGATCTTATATTTCGAATATACACCAGACAACTCTTCGAAATCCAACAGGAAATATGAAGTGTTTGAGATTTTATTGGGTTTATGATAAGCCAAGACAAGATGATCGGGTATAAATTGGATGGGGGTACCCCAGATAATTTTTTTTACACATCCTTTACACATTACATTACATTAAAACAAAGTCCTCTGCCACGTCTGTCTATTTGTCAGACTTTCTGTTCGCGATCAATTCAAAAATTACTGAACGGATTTTCATACAGTTTTCACCAATAGATAAAGGAAGTCACGAGGAAGGTTTAAGTATATCATTTGTCCAGTATTTGATAAATATTTAATTAATTAAGTTAATTTAAATGATTCGAATGTTCAATACTAATCGAATTATTCGGTTCGATTTTTGATAGAATAACTCGTTAAAAAGAATATTCGCACACCCCTACTTTTTATTCTATAAACTGTCATCCTTCTGTCTTGTTATTATGTATAAAAAAAAGCTTGTAGACGGACACCAATAAAAGGTTGAGTTTTTGGCGGGATTTCAGTCTGTCATGTAGTGGATTTTATATTTTATTCATAATCTTGTGTTATTTGACTTTATATTTTGTAAATTTGGTGGTGTTATATGTAATATAGTCAGTTTATTGTGCATAAGCGAAGTGAATGGAAAATAATACCACGGAGCATGAAATTCTGAGATGGCACAAAAACTCCCTGGAAGGTTCTAACAAGGGAACCACTATCTTGTTAGAATATTGACTCACACGACGCTTGGTATTGAAATGATCGCACGACGCTTGTAATGTTATTGACTACGTGACAATGGCAGTAATAATCTGAAAGATTGATTGTCAAAAATAAAGTTTAATGGCTCAGATAGGCCGCGAATTGCATGTATCAGGCAACAACCCAAGCCGAGGTGTGCCGTGCACCCTTGAGCCAGTTGCCCAAATAAAATCGGCTGAGTGCCGCAAGCGCTCGCCTCAGTAGTCCGGTGAAGGTGTTATGATCTTACTAGGTCAATAGCGTGGTCAGTGAGAGAGAAAAAATGTTATTACACGAAAAAAGTTGTAAACAAATGACAAAAAAAAAAATGCACCTTTAGTTACCAAAACCCCGTCTCCCTTTTCCTCCACCTCAGCGATCCTGACTTTCAACAACGTCACAACATTCCTCTTTTGACATAGTCCATGTTTTTCCATCTTCTCCAGTAATCTAGCCTGGACATCCCTGATCAGCCTCTCCCGACGTCTACTCGCGTGATCTTGTAATAACTTAGTTTGTGATTCCGTCAACTGATTCTGTTGATGAATCGCGTTTTTTTTTTAACTATATATATCATAGGGGGCAAACGAACATGTGGGTCTCCTGATGGTAAGTGGTCACCGCCGTTCATAGACACCAACCAGCAAGGTCAGGGTCATCGCAAGTGATGCGCATAAATAATAATAGATCGTCATATGTATAATTATTATTAATTATTTTGTACTAGCCTCTGCCTGCGACTTTGTTCGCGTGGAATAATTACTCTGAGCTAACGCTAACATACAGCGAAGGCTCTGAAGAGGAAAAAAAACGATTTTGAAATATTCTTCATTGGTGCTCTGCTCCTATTGGTCTTAGCGTGATGATATATAGCCTTCCTCGATAAATAAGCTATATAACACTGAAATAATTTTTCAAATCGGCCCAGTAGTTCCTGAGATTACCCCCTACAATGTCACAAACTCACAAACTTTACCTCTTTATATATTTGAATTATTAGAATAATTGAAATTGTTAGAATAATCCGAATACTTCAAATTATTCGAATACAAGTTTGAAATGTTCGAATCGAATTACTCGATTCGATTCGAAATCGAATAATTCTTTAATTCGAATATTCGCACACCCCTATTTAAGATCCTAGTACTCACTTTTGATAAACAGACATACGAGTTTTTGTCGAGATCTTGGAATGTCATATAATGCAATTTATACTTTATTCATAATCACGTGTTATTTGACTCTATATTTTGTAAAATTGGTGGTGATTTACGTAATACAGTTCTGATATTGTGCACAAGTGAAGTGGATCGGAAATCAGACCCAACAGACCGTGTTATTGGGGCGGCAAGGGATCGATCTCAACTATTCCCCTTGGATAGCCGCCCCAACGGTCCGCCCGGCGGAAGGTGGCCGCTTAGAGAGTCTACTTCGCGGACACTCTCCGCTGCCCTCCTTTGCGAGATGACTTCCTCACAAAAGGAGGCCACTGCTCGCTGTCGAGCGTGGCGGAAACCACACTCGGCAGCGACAAATTCATCCCCACCACCGCCGCCAGAGTGCGGCGCTCTCACTCCGACGCAACACACTCAGAAAGAGTGTGCTGCGCGGTATCTTCGTCAGCACCGCACTCATGGCAGGCGGCGGTCGGGTCCCTGCGAGCTATCCGGTGCAGGTACCACCCGAAACAACCGTGTCCATTCAGCACCTTTTTTTATGTCATATAGGAGGCAAACGAATATGCGGGTCACCTGTTGTTAAGCGATCACCGCCGTTCATAGACACTAGCAACACCAGAGGAGTCTCAAGTGCGTTGCCAGCCAGTGTTTGGGGGAATGGAGAGAAAGAGGAGGGGAAGGAAGAGGAGAGGGGGCAGGGAGGGGAGGTGAAGGAAGAGGAGAGGGGTAGAATAATAGCTTCAGCGTGGCTCTACCACTACTAAAACCTGCACCTGCACCAGCCTGAACGTCAGGGAGCCCCACTCCCTATTAACCCACTCCCGCAGGACCGGGCGGACGGCGTCAACGGTATACGTCCCGAAGCGCGCGTCCGCCAGGTCCTGCATCCACCTTTCAAGCGCCCCCTCCCTATAATCCCGCCTCTTGGCCTCTATCTCCACTACGCTTCCTCGCCGCCTTGAATTCGTAGACGCAACTCCTTTGGTGTTACTAGTGTCTATGGACAGCGGTGACCACTTAAAATCAGGTGACCTATATGCCATATATCATATAATAAAAAAAATCTCTCGCCACTAAAACTCCCTGGAAACTTCTAACAAGACGGCCACCATCTTGATAGTTTATTAAAATGATCGCAAGAACCTTGTAATCTATACTAATATTATAAAGAAGTAAAGTTTGTGACGTTGTAGGAGGTAATGTCAAGAACTACTGGTCCGATTTGAATAATTCTTTCAGTGTTATATAGCTCATTTATCAAGGAAGGCTATAGGCTAATATCAACACGCTAAGACCAATAAGAGCGGAGAAGCAATGAAGAATGTTTCAAAATCGGGGTATTTTTCCTCTTGAGAACTTCTCCTGTATGTTAGCGTTAGCCCAAAGTAACTATTCCACGCGAACGAAGTCGCGGGCAGAGGCTAGTTAATAATAAATATCATTACCTGATCGACAATGGGAGAAAGAAAAAAAAATTGGGTGCCACATAAAAACAGACCTACCTCAAACTCAAGAGGATCTCCACTTCTTTTCATCATTTTCGATATTTGCGAGCCGCTGTCAAGCGATTTTCTCTTGTTACTTGAATTCAGCATATCTTCTGAATCTTGTGATTCCTGAAAATATTAACAGACTAACTCAGCCATATCCAACCTGCGGCTCGCCAGGGCCAACTACACTTTATTTTCAACTAGACTCTACCTGCGACTTCGTCCCCGTGGAATAGTTACTCTGTGATAACTCCTAACACGCAGCGGAAACTCTCAAGAGGAAAAAATCCCGATTAAAAATAATCTTCATTGGTGCTCCGCTCCTATTGGTCTTAGCGTGATTATATATAGCCTTCCTCGATAAATTAGCTATATAACACTAAAAGAATTGTTCAAATTGGACCAGTAGTTCCTGAGATTACCCCCTACAACGTCACAAACTCACAAACTTTATCCCCTTCTTCTTTTCCTCTTCCCCTCTTCTCTAGCTCCCTCATAACCGTTTACCCCACTTATGTACACCATAAAAACCTACATCACTGAACGCGTACTTATAATGATTTACATATGGCCTTTCTATTTCTTTATACTAGCCTCTGCCCGCGACTTCGTTCGCGTGGAATAGATACACTAGCACTAACACGCAGCAGTTCTCAAAAGGAAAAAACATCCCGATTTTGAAAGATTCTTCATCTCTTCTCCGCTCCTATTGGTCTTAGCGTGATGATATATAGCCTCTAACCATTCTCGATTAATGAGCTATATAACACTGAAATAATTATTCAAATAGGACCAGTAGTTCCTGAGGTTACCCCCTACAACATCACAACATCACAAACTCACAAACTTTATCTCTTTATAATATTAGTATAGACATATAAATTTCTTCTGTACGTGTGTATGTCACGGAACTCCTCCAAAAGGGTTGGACCGATTTTTATGAAATTTTGACAACGTCCGCCGGGCCCGATAGTTTTACATAAATTACCAGTCAATACAAAAAAAATGACCAGAAATGAACTGTACCACATCGGAGAACTCTTTCTCTACTTCCTCGTAAAGTCTCTCAAGTAATGCCTGCCTTTCAGATTCAAACTTCGTTTCATGGATATGTTCCAAACGCTCCGATCGTGTCACTGAAAAAGACAATCTTATATGGCGACTAGCTTCTACCTGCGACTTCGTTCGCGTGGAATAGTTACTTTAGGGTCTCAGGAGAAAAACAAAATGATTTTGAAACATTCTTCATCGGTGCTTCGCTCCAATTGGTCCTAGTAACGAACTTTTAGCCTTATTTGATAAATAAGCTATCTGACACTGAAATATTTTTTTTAATCGGTTCCTGAAATTAGCGCGTTCAACGTACTAAACAATCAAACAAACCCTCCAGCGGTATAGTATTAGTATAGATTACTACTCTTCTCTCGTACTTGAGTCGTCATTCAAATTACAATAACTTTTGATAGAGTGGACCGATTCTATTGAAACAAAAAATGGTTACTTTTTTTTTATTGAAGCACGATAAAGTGACTGCACTATGCCTGATGACAAGCATAGTACAATCCAAAAACAGTGGCGACCACCGAGAGACAGAGCATCCATCGTCGGTCGCCGCTATCATGCCGGCCATAATGACGAAAGTCACCCGGTACTGGATATGCACAGGCTGAACCCGAAACGTGACGCGCAAAAGCGAGTCAATATGACGGGCTTTTTCGCCATGTACATGGTGGTTGCGATCCAGTCGGGCTGTAAAACCCTACCACCCCGCTATCGCCATTGCCTCGTTCGTTGATCAGCAGGGTGCACCACGTGCAGGTGAGGTTGGCTTAGATGTCTCAAGTCTTAAGATGTTACTCGACACCCCTTACACCCCAATTACTCCAGAATTATTACTCCAGAGAATATGCTTTATAATTTTCTAAGGTTTTATTGTGAACCCAGTACTTTAGCAGTGGTGCGTGTTCATAAAAACAGACAGACAGACAGACATTTCTAAAAATAATTGACATGTACTTTATAACCTATTTCTAGTCCCCTGCAACATTTTTTTTCACGAAAAATAAAAAAAAA
>JACEII010000493.1:9962-27532 GCA_014332785.1 Antheraea mylitta
CCACCGGTAGTGCCATTAGTCGTACCACCGGTCGTGCTACGGGTTGTACCACGGGTCGTACCACCGGTAGGGCCATTAGTCGTAACACCGGTCGTGTCACGGGTCGTACCACCGGTAGTGTCATTAGTCGTAACACCGGTCGTGCCACGGGTCGTACCACCGGTAGTGCCATTAGTCGTACCACCGGTCGTGCTACGGGTCGTGCCACGGGTCGTACCACCGGTAGGGCCATTAGTCGTACCACCGGTCGTGCTACGGGTCGTACCACCGGTAGGGCCATTAGTCGTACCACCGGTCGTGCTACGGGTCGTGTGACTGGTAGTGCCACCGGTAGTGTCACCAGTGGCATGATCGATAAAATGCCTACAGTAGTTGTACGAAAGTATCGGTTTGGTTGCCCTAACAATGCTGTTGCCGGCAACCAAATAACTCACTGGTGGTGCTACCATTATGTGAATAGAGTAGGGCTTTGCGAATAAAGCTCGTATCGAATTATTTTGAACTGTTAGTTATATAAGAAAATAAGAATCATTAAAGTGATAGTTCTAGAAAAAGGTACAACATTTCCCAATTAATTGAGCATGTGGCAGGAAGCTTTGCATACATGGTTAGTGTGTGTTTATGCTCTACTTAAACCACAACATCCTGCTTCATATTTTGATATTCTGTTTATTTTGTTAGTTTACACTTGAGTGTATTCAGTTCTACGACCAATATTATAAGTATCTTTGATGATATTAATCGATGTTGTGGAATCTTCGATATTGGAACTTCGCAACAGGAAATACTTAGCAAGGCTATGAATAAGAACTGTTTTTTTTTTTATTAATGAAAATCATACAATATAGGATGTTGTGTTAAGTTACTATTTAGCTTTATACTTCATGTGTCCCGTGTGATTATTTTCTTACTAATCACTGAAATATCTAGTCTGATTTAGAGGATTTTTTGGGGCATATTGTTACGGCATCTTTTTTAAATCAATTTTATTAACTAATATTGGCCTATTTGTATGTAATTTATCAAATGTCACGTGTTATATATCATACGGTAAAATTATTTTACAGCTAGGCTAGACAGAAAATCCCATTGGTTCGTATTTGGGAATGGACTTTAATAAATACAGTGAATATTAAATGTTAATTTATTCCCAATCTTCGTTGCGTATTGTGTAGTGTGCGGTCGGCGTACCGTAACATTACGCCGGCGGCTATCACGAGAGCAAGCAGAGCCGTGTAGCGATTGCAACACGTCATGTTGCTAGAGTATACCATCAACTTCACGGTACCCACCAGTCGATCTCTTTGCCAGCAACTGTATCATGAAATATTGGCGACATCAATTCAGTCATACAGAAGTGCATGTTCCGTTCCTTATTGATTCATATACATATGTATATAATACATCTACCCATAATAAGTGGTATAAATCTTTTTGTTCATGTGCGTTTTAATAATCTGTATTTTTGGTGGAATGTGTAACATGACATAGCAAAATATAGCGATTGTGACGTGCTAATCTCCATATGTATGTATCTAGTCGAGTATATACTTCTTACCATTTCGCTTAATTAGTTAATTATACATCAGCTAAACCCGAAACGTGTCGCGTGGTAACTGTGTTCCTATGGCACATGTTATTACGTGGCTTATGATATTCACGATCTAATTGGACGCGAGTGTACTATGCTTTACCACCCGGTAACTATCTCTGTACTATTCCTTACCACCCGACAAACATGTCTGTAAGATGCCTTACCACTCGGTAACCATTACCGTACTAAACTTTACCACCAAGCAACCATGTCCTATGGTCACGTTTGGCAGCATACATTGATTTGGTAAAGATGTTTAAAAAAAAAAAATCTGTGTGTAAATGCATGTGCTTATGGGTATATATGTGTACGCGTTTGTTTCTGTGCGTGTACGTGTGTCTGTGAATGCAAATAAGTCATTTGAACTTATAGAAGTGACTCGCCTGTATAAGTTACCATCAGAATATTTCACTTCGGTGAATATAAGATGGTCTCTCGCGTTAACATGCACTCTCTCTTGATTTGTTTTCCCTATAAAATTTGGTGTTATCTGTTTACCACCGAGACGCCATATTATTGGTCTATCACGTAGCGTTGTCCTGTCGAGAACATTGTTATATAAATAACTCTGCAAAATTTAAATTTTTGCATTCGACTATTAATATATTCTATATGGATTTCTCTAAAAAGTAACTTATTCTATGGTGCGCTTTTTATAGGAACAATTTTGGTGTAGGTATCCCGGCTACGAAATATTACCGTTCGTAACCAAAACAAATCGTTTTGCGAATTACTCAAACAAACAAGCTGAATGCAGATAAGATTACAGAGCTTGCCAAAGTAGAGGACCTCCATACTCTATTATTACCCTTTTTGGTTAATATTATAGTATCATACTGACTAACCCTGGACAGCGTATTATTAATGATTGTGCGATAGTGGCAAATGCTATTATTCTTGTCGGTAATATCGTTTGATCTGTAATTTCATCACTCTCATCATCGTTATCCGATCTTTCACACGGTACCTGTTGAAGATAAATTAGCTTATTTGTCGTTCTAAGAAAAGGTTTTACGCAAAGAGATTATTTATAAGTTACTTGTGTAAAGGAATAGCCGCAGGTATTGGTAATCCTTAAAGGATTTCTCAATTTTGGATCAATGGATTGCCATTAAAAGACATGCAAATCAATAAAAATAATAATATATTTAAAGGAATAAAACTGTTAAGTTATGTACGTAATCGGTAATTTCGTGTTCAGAAATTAAGTTACGTTAGTTTTACAACCTTGAGAGACGCAATTGTCGTACTACCAAATACCTTCAATTTACAAAAGTACCTTTGTAAATTTACAAGTTTTAAGAATACCTGTGGATTGGGATTAAAAGTTGTTTGGTAATAACATAAAAAATTACAAACGTTTATAAGTACTCATGTAGTGCGAACAATTGACATATAGATGGCGTTTAAATCAAATCTGACAATTTCGCCACAGCATCTATAATCGATTTATTTCCAAAGCAGCTGTTGAACGTTTCAAATAAAATTAATACGTTTAAAAAAAAAAAAGAAAAAAATAATAATGAATCGCTTTTTTTTTAATATCTCGAACATTTCTTTTCTATCCCAGGAATTAACAATCAATTGATATTTGCACAACTACATACGGTACCTTGCACATTCCTGTCATGATCTCGTTACGTCTCCGTTGCACCTCATTTATCTCGCGTATGTTTCTCGATAAATTTTCTGATGTACAAGGAATGCCTTCGGGGAATTCTGTAAAGATTTATAAATGTGGAATAGCGTTCAAAGTGGCCACATGGTTACGTGTTTTTCAATAGCAAGATTTCTGTACCACTCATAAACCATAATATGTGTTCTCCTCTATAGATTTATTCGTAGGATGACTTTGATAGTACGTATAACAGTAGCGACACTGTCGTTGCTTTGCCAACGCTCGGCTATGGCTAGTAAATCTAGATTTAGGCTTCGTCAAACAGGAAGTGTTCTTAATGCACTTTAAGGCGTACTAGTATCGCGTTAGTCTAGCGGGCGCGCTTTGTTTGCCAGACTCAACTTGAATAGTACAACTCAACGCTGTGTACTAGTGCGGCGTTAGTACACGACGTTAGTACTCCTTGACGCGCGCTAAGAACGCGTTCTATTTGGCGAAGTCTAAATCTAGATTTACTAGCCATAGCCAAGCGTTGGCAAAGCAACGACAGTGTCGCTACTGTTATACGTACTATCAAAGTCATCCTACGAATAAATCTATAGAGGAGAAGAAAACTATATTTAACTATTTTTATTAGCGTTTTGTTCTTCCGAAATACGTATTCACAGAGCCGGTGTAGGGACACATTTGCGATATTAGTGCACGTGAGATCCATTTTAATAATTACGAAAGTTTCTAAATTAGATAGTATAACTACGTCCGCAGTAGTATTACTATAATAGTATATTAACGTAAACCGAATACTAAAGCTGTAACTAGTTGTACTTTCATTAAATGACTGTTAACTAAATTATGCTTAACAGTGTCAGAATTTGCTGCTATTTTGGTATGGTTGTAAGTCGATAATGGATCAATAATAAGATATATATTATTAAATAATTAAAGATCGATTTCGTTTGTGAAAACATGTACCGTTGTTTAGTAAAAGTTTTTTTTATTATAATACAAGGACAATTGAGAAGTTTTTGAAAAAGTATTTTAGTTCCACGATTGGACTCAAGTTTTGTAACAATTGGTGACCACCGGCTTTTTACGTTTGTACAGAACCATATTATCCGGTACATCTTGATGCGCTTTGAAATTGAGAGTTCAAGTTGTAGAGTATCTTGCGACTGAATGAATATATTTACTTCATAAATTACCAAATAAAAAAATATATTTTATTCAACCAAAAAATATCCTGTACTTTTTACTTTGCTTTGTCATAGTAAAGAACATCAAAAGCAATCAGCAAAGTTAACTCGAGCTATTCGAATAAATTTCCATTTGTGTATGGATATCTAAATGGAAACATTATAGAGTGCGATTGTAAATAATTTGTTCCGAAAATTATAATCTAATCTAATGATTTATTATGGTATTATGTTAATGGCCCTCATTATGGATCCTTTTTAGATCTGTTGACGTTTTCATTCAGAAAGGATTTGTGGAATGATTTCCGACAGTCAGGATGAATAAAATGTTGTTTCAAGCTTCAAGTACTTTGTCTCTATACAAGAAATCATTGAATAAGATATACCTTCAAAGAGCTTAGTTAAGTTATTGCAAATCAAGTTATTATTATAATGTCTTGCGTATGTCGTGACGTTGTCTTTCTGAAAGGAAAAAAAAAACATGGTAAGTTTCATATGTGATTTGTTTAATTGAATTTAGGTGTATATGTGTGCCAGACAAACTTAGCAAACTTATGGCAATATTGACTCTGTGTATATCTTCTTCTGAGTGAATGTAGATAGAAGAGTGCAATCTTTAAAAAAATATTGAAAACATATTTTTTGATACATACTTTTCTAATTATATATACTTGTAACAGGTAGTTTTATATCGAACAAGTATCACAAATATAAAAATTAAAGAGGTGTTCTAAAATAAATCTTTTCATAAAATAACCAATTCAAGAATAATAAAAAAATAATTGTGAACAATGAAAATAGAGATTAATATATAATCGAAAAGTGTTGATCTTAGGTTTACAATAATGTAAACTGTGTAAACAGCCTGAATCACTTGTGTTTTGGAATGGAATCAAACTGAATATTTATATCTATATGATATATATTTCGTGTATATATGCTGATATTTTTAAGCACATTTGGGTATCCCATATGTATTTTACAAGAACAATGTGATATCAAATATTAAAAATTGGTTTCAAAATGAAGATTAAGATTATCTAAACTAAAACTTGCACTTACTTCTAGGAAAACTTCGGTACTACGTACATTACGATTCGATTTTGGGACAAAAAGTGTTACTTAAATCCCGGACATAAACAAAATAAATTCAATATATTTCACAAACGACATATGTAAACTAGGAAGTTGTTATCGTCCACTTTATATAATCTTATGGTAATAATATACAAGTAATAGTACCCATTCTTCGAGTTCTGTTCTCACATAACACAGTCCATAACGACGTCGTATACCGACACGTCCGCATTGACTACACTGACTCCACTCAGACCAAGATGTAAATATTTGGAGTCCGGCAACAGTTTCCGATGGAACTGGGTATGGGCCGAGGGATGATGAGGGTTTTACCTGCGAAAGTAATCAGATTACGTATATGGAAGATTTAACAGAATGATCTTGAAATGTTCCAAAGAAATAGTTAATTTAGTGCTCTGGTTTAAAGTGTATGGTTTGTAACACAGGAGAAATTTAGTTTGTTCTTTAATAGTCATAGTTAAGCATTTGGTGAATTTTTGATATAACTATATGGAGATCGAATAGAAAATGTATCTGTATCTGCTGAAATGCGAATCAAAATACACTAGTTTAACATAAAAATAACAATACTCATACAATTATATAATCTTCATCATCCACAACTTCAAGGATAACCAATCCGCTAACACTTTTACCAATTCTACAATTATATAGACCAGAGTCAGAAAGTCTTGCGTTATAAATGGTCAGGTTTCCATCAATTCCTATAACATACCGGTGGTCTTCAGGTAGTGGTATGAATGTCAAATTTTTTGATGACTGAAAAATTTTCAAAGAGCCTTTGTTATGGATAGTGATAGGTACTAAAGGAATTTAGTCCGGTCAATTTAGACCAAAAAATGAGAGTGAAGTTACATAAAGTCCCAACAAGGTGAATTTCAGTGAAATTGTTCAAAATATAATTATAAACAATGTCTAGAAGTTCCCCATCATTCCCTTGTAAGGAAAAAATTTAATTCAAGGTCAAAGGTAAAAAAAATGAGTTTTTTGCGATTTTCAGCAAAACGGTAAGTTTTATCATAAAAGTACCTTAAACAAACATTGTAGATCATAAAATTATCTATAAAAAATGTATCAATACTTTTTTTCTTACGAGCCACCGTTTCTGAGATATAACGATTCAAAAAGTTATAAAAGTTGTTATCGTCATAATATGCATGAGTACGCCACGTATATACATCTAGAGTTGTAATATTTTATATAATATATATATATATATATATATTAAATGTTTAAATATTTTTCTATCGGTCATTGTAACTTATACTTACAATATAAAATATACATAAGTTTTAACTACAAGAATATTAGGTAAAATGAAACCCAGTCTTTCTTTTTTTTCGAAATTTCTACGCTATTGACCCAGTAAGGTCTTAACAGCTTCACCGGACTACTAAGGCGAGCGGTTGAGGCACTCAGCCGATTCCATTCTGGCAACCAGCTCAAGGGTGCACGGCACACCTCGGCCTGGCTGTTGCCTGTTGCATGCAAAATCGCGACCTATCTTAGCTAACCTAGCTAACTATTCATATATGTATGAGTTGTTGAAACGTATATGTGTACCAAGCATACACGCCTCAACAACTCCTCCATATATTTATTATCGGAAAATTGAGAGTTTTTCAGTTCGATAAGGGAAAAAAAGTAAACACTTCCACTTTCATGTGTAAGCGTGCACGTGTGTGGGGGTGATCGTGTAGTGTTGTAGCAGTGATGTATATTTGTGTGTCACCGTATCGCGCAAGCAACGCACTCAAGGGCTCCCTACCAAGGGATCGAACCTAGGCTTGAGCCGCTGCCGTGGGAGGCCTAATCGGGAATCCCAGTCCCTTAATCTTTAAGCCAGTGTAACTTCGAGACATCTTTCTCTTGTTCTATTGTGTGCGTGGCTAGGGTCTTACACCTGTTATAATAAATGAAATACTGTTAGGCTTGAGCGTCACTCTGTAGTGAAAACACGTGTTTATCCAAACCTATATTGTGCTGTTTTGAGTTTTATATTAAAAATGTCTGAATATTGTTTTATTTGTGCTAAACTTTTAACTGAAAGTGAAGTTGTTACTGTTGAACATGGTATGAAGACATTAATTAATGCAAGTATCGAAAGAGCTGATGATTTTTCGGAATTTCTCAAAAATCAGAAATCTGTGACAATTTTTATAGATAATTTTATGATCTACAATTTTTGTCAAAGGTACTTTTATGATAAAACTTACCGTTTTGCTGAAAATCGCGAAAAACTCATTTTTATGACCTTTGACGTTGAATTAAATTTTTTCCTTACAGGGGAATGATGGGGAACTTCTAAACATTGTTTATAATTATGTTTTGAACAACTTCACAGAATTTCAGCTTGTTGGGACTTTATGTAACTTCGAATGTCTAAATTGACCGGACTAATTCCAGGAATGTAAGGTATTAAAAAGCATTGTCATTGTAACTCAAATCCTTAATAGTTATATGAGCGATGAAGAACTGATGTTATTGTCGGTATTCTGTATGACTCATAGCTTTGATATGAAAAGACCATCTGAGATTGTCAATGAAATGCTAACCTACGAGTATACAAAATAACAAAAATACTTTATTCCATTTAGGCCCTAAGAAGGTGCTTATAAACGTCAAAATAACCAGTTCGGAAAACAAACCTCTCGTCGAGAAGAACTGGCAACAAACTAGATCTGGTTTATATTTTTAACATTTTTAAAGATAAATTACACATTCCAATCATTTTAAGTGGATACTCAGAGAGGAGTCTGTATCTAGTTGTATGGCTAATTTTATTTTTAATTCAATTTCAGTTAGTTTACATAATTCAAATAATACATATATCTGGGACGTTATAAAATTACCCCTACACTGTAATATATATTACCTTAGTGAATGACCATACGAGATTATTCAATTCATCGGGTGCTATGCACAAGCCGCAACGTAGTTGACCTATAGACCCAGCATACACCTTTATTATGCCTGAAGGCAAACGTCCGGTAGAGGTCACTTTGGTCAACAGACTATATGTACATTCGTAGTAATTGTTCCAGATATTTGCGATCTGTGCCAGTTTTTTCTTATCACGATCTACAATTATTTTTTTCAAAATATTTTGTGACACATTTCCTCTTACATAAAATATCCGGCTCTTGAGTTGGTACATCAGGGATAAGAACGAGATAACCTTTCGGTTTTGTATAGCATCATCTTTGTCTATTGCAGTCATAGCGCTGTGCGATAGAAAGGACGCTATACAAAACCTAACAATGCTGTTTATAGCCAGACGTCTCACTCTACTATCTGACATACCAAACCAGATACTGGGTACTGTATTTACTTACTTGGATACCCGAGAGCTTCTTCAGTTCTCGTGTCCCACCTATCAAAAAGCTTCTCCGTCTGACCATATAATTCTCTATAGATGTCTCTCAAATATTCCTTGTGGTGGACGTTTCTATGCGTTTTACACTCAACAAACCCACATAATGTGGTGTAAAGCAGATAAATATAAGTGATAGACATATTACTATACTGATTTTCGTAAATATTTGAAGTTGACATTCTTCTTGTCATGTCAAATCTTTACTTTTTTTTAAATATTTTTTGCAACCTATTTTCTAGTTGATTATTTCTGCCATTGTCAAGGAGGTAATTACATAAAATACAAGTTTATTGCGATCATTTCAATGTTCTAATAAGATGGTCGCTCTTTTGTTAGAATTTTTCAGGGAGTGTTTTTGTGGCGACAAGTCAGAATCCATGCTCCATGGTCAGTGGCGTAACTTTACCATCTGGGGCCCGTGGCAAATTCTTTTGATGGGGCCCTATCAGTAAAAATCGTCGCGTTGTACTCATTTAATTTTAATAAACTTCGAGATTCTCAACGAACTCAATTGTATTATGGTCTTTAGTTGTCTCACTTTGGATTTTAAGCAGAACTTATAAAGATATACTTTTCAAATAAAATAAAATGCTCAGGTACAATGTACAAAAATATTTTTGAACTCGCAGCCTCTTGGACGGGGGCCCTCTTGGATTGGGGGCCCGTGGCATTTTGCCAGCCCTGCCACCCTATACTTACGCCACTGTCCATGGTACTCTGTTATTACCCATCAACTTAATTTGTGCACGACTACTAAATGATATTACGTAAAACACCACCAATATTACAAAATATAGAACCAAACAACACACTATTATGAATAACATATAAAATTTTTCACCACACGACAGGCTAAAATCCCTTTTAAAAGTCCCAACATTTTTCTTGTTATGTCAGATTTTTTCGTTATTTTCTCAGTAACAGTTTGGTTTAGGGGTAGACATATTGCATTAAAGCGATTATCGAAGTGCTCCGGGCATACCGCACGGTGTCCTCGGCGGCGACCTTTACGCTCGCCGGCTCCCTTCCTTGGGAGCTGGAGGCAGGGGTTCTCGCCGCCGTGTACGAATTCACGGCGGCGAGGAAACGTAGTGGGGAACCACCGGCTCCCAGGGAGATAAAAGTCAGGAGGCATGAGTTGCGGGACGGTACAATTAGGAGGTGGATGCAGGACCTGGCGGACGCGCGCTTTGGGACGTACACCGTTGACGGCGTCCGCCCGGTCCTACGGGAGTGGATTAATAGGGAGTGGGGCTCCCTGACGTTCAGGCTGGTGCAGGTACTGACCGGACACGGTTGTTTCGGGTGGTACTTGCACCGGATCGCTCGCAGGGAGCCGACCGCCGCCTGTCACGAGTGCGGTGCTGAGGAAGATACCGCGCAGCACACGCTTTCCGAGTGTGTTGCGTGGGAGGGACAGCGCCGCACTCTAACGGCGGCGGTAGGAAGGAATTTGTCGCTGCCGAGTGTGGTCTCCGCTATGCTTGGCAGCGAACAGGCGTGGCGAGCAATGGCCTCTTCTGCGAGGAGGTAATCTCGCAGAAGGAGGCGGCGGAGAGGGCCCGCGAGGTGGATCCTCTGAGTGACCGTCTCCGCCAACAGAGGACCGGCAGGAGGAGGCGGCGCTTTGCCCAACTCCTCCTACCACTGTAGCCGGACCTGAGGGGATGGACCGGGGGGCTCATCTCCTCATTGCACAGGTCCGGCGGGCGAGGGGAGACAGCTGGTGTGTACCCAGTCTGCCTCTCTGTAGGTAGGAGCCCGGCGGCCACCTTCCGCCGGGCGGACCGTTGGGGCGGCTCTACAAGGTTGAGTAGCAAGTACGATCCCTTGCCGCCCCAACAATTACGGTCTGACGGTACACCGTGGGGTTTTAGTCCGTGCGAGCCGGACATAACCCACACTCTCCCCCGGGTGGGTGGGTATCCATAAGGGATTTCCCCACGTTAAAAAAAAAGAAGAATATCGAAGTGTTTCTTTCGTGAAGGTTTTAAAATTAATGTTATTCTGATTCTTTATTAGATGATGGTGCAGCGTATAACCTTGTATACCGCTATAGATAAATTATTGTATACACATATGAGCTATTTGACATTAATATCCGGCATATTTTTTCAATGTATACCCTGAAAAGGCGCCTATGACCAATCATTTCTTCATTCTTCTGCGTGTAAAAAATTTCATGAAAATTGGTTTGGATGGAATAAACTTTTAATTGTCTAAATGTTTTGATACTAATTATAATAGTGATATTGACAAATCCTTGTACGGATTAACATGAAAATGGCATATATTATCTGTATATAAAAATACATTTTAACATTTTTAACACATGAAATGTTTAAATTACGATATATTTAATTTAAATATCGCCTTTAAGATGGTACATTCATATTGTGAACCAGTCTTGATGTAAAATAAGTGTTAACCACTTTGTAGATTAACAACCAGTTTTGACACGTAAAATAATTTTTAATTTCTCTGAACTTTGATAGCAAGAGGTAGCATAGATTTTGCTGTACTAAGAGTATGTTATAACTAATTCATATTTATATATTTATCATTTTGAAAACTCCAACAACCAACCAACAAATTCCAGATTTTGGATACATAAAGACGGAATGATTGTTCTTGTTACAGCAAATGAATAATACAGCGTTACCTGCTGCCGGACCGGGGTTGGTCCTCGGAGCTCAACCGACACCGGAAATGGAAGCAATCGCTCGGGAAGTGGAAGCCCTGGCCCGTGAGAGGCTCGTCCTAGAAGCGGATATAGCGGATAAGCAGAAGTCGCTCCAGGCGGCCACCGCTGAGGCGGTCGCGTTGCAGGTACGCACGGGACTCATATGAACGTCTCGTTCTAACTCGTCGGTTCCACTGTAAGAGTGAGCGAGATGGTGACAGTGCGCGTATACATGATAAGCTCAAAGCTCATTGGTTGGATAACGCGTATTGTTGCTTGCATGTGAGTTGAGAGACAAGTGCATAGTATTAGAAATGAAGTCGTATATTTTTTAACCGCTCTTTTTGTTTTAATTAAAAAAATAGACGAATAATTATTTACTACCATAGCGAAGTTAAATAATATTTATCACTACACATATAAAGAAGAAAATTAAGTGTGTGTTGTTTGTTCAGTCTAATTGTAGAAATGGCTAAACCGGATTTAACTAGAATTTTACTTTTAGAGAGTTTTTCAGTGTATCATCTAGGTTATATACAATTAAGTTTTTTCTTACGGGCTAAGTAAAAATTATACAAAGTTCATGAATGGTATTTCGATGTCATCATCAATGTTGGTACCATAAAGCTGATATGAAATATATAAATTTAGTTACAGCTTTCCATACAGATGTGAATGATTTGTATAATATGGTAGGTGGTAGAGCCACGTTGAAGCTATTACTAGTTTCAGCATGAATGGGTCGACGCCTCCGGGGTAGTACCACCCGATCAACAGAAAACCGACGTGAAGTAACAGTGCATTATTGCATTTCGTTCGGTTAGTGAGAGCGCCGGAGACCCACCATCTCTCCTCTCTCCCTCTCCCCTTCCCAACATTTCCCCCAAACACAGGCTGGCAACGCACTTGCAACCCCCTGAAGTTACTAGTGTCCATGGATGGTGGTGATCACTTAACATCAGGTGATCTGCCTGCTCGTTTGCCTCCTATGATATAAAAAAAAAAATAGGCTGCGTTGGAGGGAGGAATACATTTTCTTTGATACTAGACAAAACATTGCACACTGTCTATTGTAGAAGATAAATTGATTTTTAACATTTCAGAGTGAACTGGACACGCTTACAGCGACATTGAAACAGTTAGAAAACCAAAAAGGCGAAGCACAAAAAAGGCTTAACGATCTCAAATCACAGGTGCGTTAAGAAGAATTTTATATAGAAACAGTTTTAATATTATATAAAATTTTCAAGTGAATAATTCGAATGATCCATTAACCATTTTGTGCAATGCTAACGCTAACTTCATGTTGTAACAACTTTCTGATGTTTTATATATTGAAAGTAATTTACCGATATAATTAATATATTTAAATTTACTCTTTGGCGCGATACTCATCTAAACTAACTTCATGGTGTGTTACTCATTTAAGTGAACCTAATAGAAGCGTTTTACCTTACAATAAAACGCATATTAATTTACTTACCTTATTCGAAGCTTACTTATGAGATAGGCACTTCCGTTTCCCGCCAGCATGCCCACTTTTGACAGTAAATATCACTAACTTCCGGTCAAATACCTTACACGTGTCTCGCCCCACCATGGCAGAGAGGTGTATTTAGAGCGACGCCGTCTTTCAACTTCATTGAGTCGAATAATAATACCAGGCAGAATTTAAAATATTAAGCTTCGAATAAGGTAAGTAAATTAATATGCGTTTTATTGTAAGGTAAAACGCTTCTATTAATTTGACTTGACCTTATTCGAAGCTTACTTATGAGACCTGTTTGTTATCGCCTGGTGGTGGTAGAGACACCGACGCCAATGTGATCTAGATAAGCCAAGATTCATAAGGGAATCTTGATTACACAAGCATTAAAGTTAGCACGTTATTCCAAGATGATTTAGTTACAGAGGTACTATCAATTCTGAATAAGACCTATATAGTCAAGAAGGCAATTCCCTCTGAAAGATGCCTGTGAACTAGAACGTTTACCACATTTCAGTATATAATCATACCAAAACAAAAAATGTATAACTATGCCATAAGAAACTATGGTATGGTTTCTTAATTGCCTCTAGTCTTAGATACGTAAGGATTCGGTATTCACCGCGGTAGATTTTAAAATACGATAAGAGAAACGATTTGGTTCACTATCACTATTATAAAGAATTTTACCTAAAATAAGACCAGTTACGTCTGTATAAACATATCTGATAGAGATAAAGCTATTACTCGAGTAGTAATACTGGCAATGTGCTCTGCATCACCACTGAATCGGTATACCAAGATATTTAAAATAAGTTTTACACATTCCTATTTGAAAAAGTTTTACAGCTTAAGAGCTGTCAATGATCTCTAGTGCTATCTAGTAGTACGAAACTAAAACATTAACCGTCTAAAAACACCCTAAGTGATATCAAAGACAACTGCTGTATGTAAAAATCACTGGGTTTGGTTAAAATAACCAAAGATTTATACTAGCATCAAAAAATATATTACATTTTTATGGCTTGGAAGAATTTTGGCAAAGTAAGCGCAAAAAAAAAAAAAAAAAAACTAGTTTTTAACCAAAATTTCCAGTAGCCTATATTTTGAGCAAATAATGTTGACAAAGCCCTTCTAGAAGCACACTCTTGGTCTAAAAGTTTTGATAGCAAACTTAAATTACGACTCAAAGACAAACTACTCATCATATAACCAATTCGAAATGATTCTCACAAAAAGCGTGTGCGACACCATACAGTAATATAGAAATTTCTGTTCCTGCCGTTATGTTCAAAGCCGAACGAAATGGTTTTACTAAAAAGGTACCTTATTTATGTGGCGAGCGATGTGATTGTTGGCCTCGAGGCTAGAAAGCGCTTGCAGCGTCACCTCGCGGACCGCAAGGCGTTTGCGACTCTGCGCCTCGGCCCCCGTCGCCCTCAACCCACTATAGGTAACAGACGCATCGCTCTCGTGCTGCCTCATCGAACTAGTTAAGCAAACTTACGTAAGAGACAACCTTGACTGCTTAGCGGCACTGTTACTTTGGGTTATTCGGTAAAACATTTAATCGTCCGTTTCCACATGTTGGCTCAAAATTTTCGCTGCAATCAATTAATTAGAGGCATGACCTTACTATGTTAGTCAGTGACCCTACGAGGGCGTTACATAGAACCTATAAGATTCTTTGAAGCTATGCAAACTCTTGAGACTTTACTAGAACACTGAGTAATATTCTTTATTAGTACCACAGTAGCCAAAATACTTTGTAAATGTGAACAGTTAGACCTTCGAAATGTGAAAGACCTTCGAAGCTATTCGAGACTGCTTAAAATACAGAGTATTAAACCTTCGATTTAATATACTTCGATTAGTAGATGCTTCTGCTAAACACCCAATGCTGGTTACTTCCAACTACTCATGCTTTTACCGGGAGTCTTCACATACTTGCTGCAAGATTGAAGCCACTTTTGAAGTTACAAATGTTATAACAAGTTTGTGTTAATGGTCAATAACCATACAAATAATAGTATTGACGCAGCTTATTTAAGCAGAATATGCGCCCTTGATGCGACTAGAAGTTACAGAGTAGCGATGCCTATAAGCATTAGGCCACTTCCTATACCACATGAGAAAACTTCCGACAACCACAAAAACAAGAAAACCTTGCTGCACCCTGTGAGATAGACCGTCCAGAAGCAATGTATGATCACACACGAGGTTACACCGATTAAACAGCCATACAGTTATCGGAACGATTTGCATTCCTGCAAAAATTCCTATCATCCTATCTACTCCTAACCGTTATCGGTTATAGCAAAACTGCTAAAAGACAACAGTCCATTTTTCCGAAATCCATTTCTCCACATTTCACGTCCACGTAAATTTACTGACATATCCTAACTTGGCGATAGACGTACGTTCACACTGGGGACAGGTCACATCATTACTATATTATTGAATAGCTTTAGGTGGTCTGGCTTCCTAGTATGAACTACTCCTGCGCGCTGTTATCTACTATCCTTTATGATATGTGCAATCCCGCGAGGAGGTTTCAAATAACCCTTCGAAGGTTCATTATATAATTTGTGTGTTCTACGAAGAACCACAGACTAACGCTACGAGGGTTGCTTCCATAATTCACGTACACCGAATAATCCAACGAAATGCGTGTTCCTGTGAGGAGACACTGAACAAACTGCGTATCGTTATACGATTTGCGTGCTTCTGCACTGCACAGAGGCACTAAATAGGCATGGAATAGCTCTGCGCGGGCTAGTTACTTGATCCGCGTGCTCCTGTGTGAAGACACCGAATAGCTCTGCAAGGGAATACATTATTTGCGTGCTCCTGCGTGAAGGCACAATAGCTCTGCGAGGGATTGATACATGATTCGCGTGCGTGCTCCTGCGTGAAGGCACAGAATAGCTCTGCGAGGGATTGATACATGATTCGCGTGCTCCTGCGTGAAGGCACCGAATAGCTCTGCGAGGCGAGAGATAGACACATGATTCGCGTGCCCCTGCATGGAGGCACCGAATAGCCCTGCGTGGGCTAGTTACATAATTCGCTTGCTCCTGCGCAGAGGCACCGAGTAGCCCTGCGTGGGCTAAGTGCTAGTTACTGCTAGTCATCAGTCATCATCCGTGTGCTCCTGCGTGGAGGCACCGAGGAGCCACCGAACAACCCTGCGAGGACTAGTTATATGCTTCGGTGTTCCTGTGCAGAGGCATTGAAAGCCCTGCGAGGGCTAGTTATATGCTTCGCGTGATCCTGTGCAGAGGCACTGAATAGCCCTGCGCGGGCTAATTACGTGATTAGTGTGCTCTTGCGCAGAGGCACTGAATAGCCCTGTGCGGACTAGTTACGTGATTAGTGTGCTCTTGCGCAGGCACTGAATAGCCCTGCGCGGGTTAGTTATGTGATTAGCGTGCTCTTGCGCAGAGGCACTGAATAGCCCTGTGCGGGCTAGTTACGTGATTAGCGTGCTCTTGCGCAGAGGCACCGTATAGCCTTGCGTGGGCTAGTTATGTGATGCGCGTACTCCTGAGCAGACGCACTTGAGCAAGACGCACCGACTGAAAGCCCTGCGCGGGCTTATTATGTGATTAACGTGTTCCTACGCGGAGACACTGACGAGCCCTCAGCGGGATCGTTACATAATTAGAGTTAAGTAGCAGTAATAACCCTACGCAGGTTATTTATATAATCGATGTGATCTTGCACCGATACTCGTAATAATCATCCGACACTCGTAATAACCCTACGCGATATATTAGCCGTAATCCAGCACCAATAACCGTCGGAATAACCCTACGCAGGTTATTTACATAATCTCCGTGATCTTGCACAGATACTCGTAATAACCCTACGCGGGTTTAGCCGTGATCTGGCACCAATAACCATCGGAATAACCCTACGCAGGTTATTTATATAATCGCCGTGATCCTGCACTGATGTTGTCCTGTTCAAAGAAACTGAATAAGCCTGCCAACTCACTCACTGGAGACATTACGTGCTCGCTCGAGGAGAAACTTCTATCCGCGAGCCCGAGGGGTCACGCTCTGAAGACAGGCCAGAGGTATTGAGATTCCACTAGCGTGCATAGTGCTCACGAGCTTCTTCCTCTGATGATAGTTGGTAGAATTTTGCATACTTGATCATTACTATTGCTTTCCTCAATCCGACAACAATCCATTATCAGCGACTACGAGCTAGTATCACCACAAGTAGAAGAAGAAGAAGTGCTAAAATAAGCGTATATTAATTGATTTTTAAAATAAACTGTCGTGGGTCTTACAGCTAATAAAAATTCATTAAAAACATTTAAGAGTAAAATAAGATAATATAATGCAGCATGGCTCCGCCGCAGGTATACCAAGATCTGAATATTCAGTGAACATGGTTTCGAAATAATAATGCTTACCACTGCTGCTTGCAATTTGTAGAGGGTTGTACTTCGATATATCATATATTGGATATTTATATAACGATATATACTGCGGCGTACACATTTACCCCC
>JACEII010000494.1:0-21152 GCA_014332785.1 Antheraea mylitta
ATATGATCGCTGAATTTAAATCAGCCACGGGGATTTCGCTAAATTTGTACGATGTAAAGAAGAAGATACAGAGTTTACGAGTATCATATTTAGCACAGGTCAAAAAAATGCTATCAAATGATAGTATGTACGAACCTGTAGTCTTTAGTAATTGGTTTCATAAAATGGATCGCTGTTTAAGATCTGTACCTGGCCACTATAGCGCACAATATGTAAGTAAAATTTAGTGACCTTTGCTAATTGTGCCAGAGCATTTATATCATAATTTATGATCACTGAAATATTGACATATTCTCTGATTGGTGCAGCTCTTTCATTATGTTTATGGTATTATTATAACGGTTTTTATACGTTACTTTATTTTCAAATATAGAATTATCTCTTTTTAAGTGCTTATATTACCTATACACTTCTTTACAGCATATTTTTTCTTTTAACATGTTCTTGTAAAAGAAGACTTTAAATTATTTACATTACATAAATTATATACATATATATTATTCCCTAAAAAGCATTTATGAATGTTAAACACACTACAATTGGTTGGGATACCCATCTATAATGAGAATGGCTAGAACTTTAATGAGGCTTAATTGTACTGTGTAGAGTTTTCATTGTTTAGTTTTTCAAACATCACTAATATTCATATAATAATCTGTATAGTTATATTTTGGAAATAGAACCAGCTTTAAGTATTTAGTAAGTGTTTTGAAACTTTATCATGTAATATATACATTATAAAATAAGGTTTCTAATTTAAAAAAAAAAACCTATTTCTTGCAATTCATCAGTAATATCAAACTGCAAGAGACCCACTACAAGACAATAGAAGTCTTCTCAAAGGAGTGTATAAACATAATCACCACACCAACCCACAATTTATCAGCGATTTCAAACTCTGAGAGAATCACAGTTCTATTTTTTCCCACATAATGGGATTTCCTTCAGCATCAGTCAATACTACTACCAACTTAAATTAGTAAATGTATGCAAGTTTAAAAAAAAAATAGTACCTTCTAGGGTTCGAACCTGCAGATTTCATATTATTCCATTTGTCAAACTGATATATGATGAAGTATAACTGCCAATCCTACTTTGAAATTTTCATTATCAATACTACAGATTAATAAAAAAGTTCATGTTAATATCCTTTCACTTCCAAAATAATTTAAGTTTTTTATCATACAGCTACACAAAAGAGGTATATATGTAATATATATGTATATTTTTCATTTATTTTAATTTCACTGTAGTAAGTTGTATTTGCATAAGAAAATACTCATACCTTGTTTAAAAAAAATGTCTTTCTGTTCTTATGGGTTAATATTCAGAATAGCTAAACTGTTATTATGGGAATTTCATTGGATTTCAGTAGATAGAGGATTTTGCAAGGAATAATCAAGCTTATGTCATACATTTCCACTTTTCTGTAAAAACCAAGCAATAATGATGAAATAATAACTTAAATAAATTAAGACCAATTTTAATCCTTATTAGACAATATAGTTTGCAAAAAACACCTTATTCATCTGAATGAAACTGCAGGCACTAGCTAGTTGAGTACAATCACATGAATACAGACTTAATGATTAATAAATTGCAATTATATTCTCAATGTTCTTGTGATATTTGATAACACTTTTTTTGGAGTTCTCATGTAAAAAATTTAATGTGTCTTTGTTTTAGATGCCACAATTATGCTAATGGATAGTCTCGAAAAAGGCTACTTTGTCATTAGGCGTGATGTAAGGCAGTGTGATTAAACTAAAATTGTAAGTATATTGGAGTTCAGTTAACAAACCCCAACAACCTCTTTACTCAATTAGTCATATTATTATTGCAATGTTTTTGATATCAGAGATGAGTTTTCCTCATATATGTATGTTGCTAGGAAATGAAATTTATAGAGTGCAATAGATTGTTTAGGATTAAAAAGATTGTCTTAATTGTCAGATACCACTTATTAAATAATATACTAGTTTATAGTAAAGAAAATTTTATAGTTTTGGAATGTATAAAATTATATTGACTGTGGAAATTGAGTACCATAGTCTAAGATACAAAGATTGTCAATAACTTGTTACTCTTTTAGCCTTTCAACCAGTTA
Source organism: Antheraea mylitta (assembly GCA_014332785.1). NCBI lineage: Eukaryota > Metazoa > Arthropoda > Insecta > Lepidoptera > Saturniidae > Antheraea > Antheraea mylitta. The sequence goes on from JACEII010000494.1 coordinate 2,108, forward strand.
TAATATAAATTAGCTGTGCCTGCGGCTCATACTTATTACACATTAATTTGTTTTTATAACATTTACTCTTATTTTGCTAATTTTATTATATTGACTATCATTTGTAGAATATGTACAAATTTCATAAAAATCTTCAAATTCATTTTTAAGTCCAGACAGACAGGCATTTTTTATGTCATATTAATGATTAGTGTCTTTCATAATAGATTAGCTTTTGCTTGTGGCTTTGCTTTGTTAATTGTAGATTTGACCTATCCCTCTGTAACAGATCTTTTTGCTGGACGAAAAGTACCCTGTCTTTTTCTGTACCCTATTTCAAATTCCATAGTTTCTTTTTAGTTTATTTTTGGCAACCTAAAATGTTTACATAATATAGCATAGATAGCACTAGACAATATTGGAATTTTATAACTGCCAAAATATATTTAAAAGTATAGAGTTTTAAATTCGATCACTAATATATATCCTTAGTCACAAATACCTGTGAAATAAAAAAATATCTTTTAATGGATGACATAATAAACCAAAATAAATTATATGCATGCTTTTATTGTTCCTCTTTTATTTTTAGACGCAACAGCAACTAAATGTAAGTTCATCTCATAAAACTTTTGATGAAATGCAATCAAACAATTTGGATAATATCAAAACCGTATGTATGACACAAAAATTTAAAACTCCTTATAATTAATGCGTGTTTCTGAGCCTTCATTTTCGTTTTTAATATTCAGGTTCAAAGAACAACAGAAGAAGGTTCCTCTGATCAAATGTGTATTGATGTGCAGTCAAATAATTCTGAAGATGACAAAATCGTACGTACGACACAAGGCACTAACAGAAATGCATTCAAATTAATATAATACTTTAATATTGGTTTTCTATTTTCAGGCTCAACAACCAACAGAATTGGGTTCATCTCATCAAATGTGTGTTGAGTTACTCTCAAACAATTCTGAAGATATCAAAATCGTATGTATGACATGAAATACCTAGAATAAAAACGCATTAAAGCGAAAAAGTCATTAATGTTCTCTTTTTAAATAGTCTCAACGCCCAACAGAAGTCAGCCCACTGGGTGAGTTGCATTCCAAGAATTCTGAAGATACCACAATGGTACGTATTAGTTGAAGTTACCTATAATAGAAGTACATTAAAATAAATGCACAGCTTTAATGGTACTTTTTAATATTTAGGTTCGACAGCCACCAGATGTGGGCTCATCACATCAAATGTTGAATGAGTTAAAGTCGGAAAATTTGGAAGATATCAACACCGTACGTATGACTGCGTGCACCTAAACCAAAACTAGTTTAAATAATTGAATATCATATGTATTTTGAAATTTAAGGCTCAAGAGACACCAGCATTGGATTCGTCTCATCAAATGTGGGTTGATTCGCAATCAGATTATTCAGAAGATAACAGCAATGAACATTTCATTCAACAAAACGACAACATTACACAAAGAGAGTCGGTAATAAAAATTGAGAATCACCAATCACCAAGACAAGAACCAACAATAGAAACTGAAGAAAGTTCAAGGATTGTGATTAAAGAGGATGAATTTGATTTGTATGGCAAATTCGTTGCGTCACAATTAAAAAAGCTGAGTTTAGATAAAGCACTGCGCCTTCAACTTCAAATTCAGAATATTGTATGTCAAGCTAGACTTTGCGACTTAAGTAATTAATAAATATTTATATAAAGTGTTTTTTTCTCTTTCAATTATGTTGACGTATAGCACAAAACTAAAAAGGCTCGGTCTGGGGGTAAATTTCACTCCCGCACACCAGATTAGGCCACCCTCGCCAGCGGCTAAAGCTAGGTCCATTCTCTCGGCGTGGAGCCCTTGAGTACGCTGCTCAAGCGATACTGTGACACAAAACCTTACATCACTGCTACAACATCACCTACACACACGTACACGCTTTCTTTTTCAGAGAAATAAACGACAGAGTTCTACCCTAACTTTCCCTATCCTATCCCACATATTAATAGTTTAAAGGAATTTTTCCGACACAAAATACATATAGGAGTTGTTGAGGCACGCATGCATGTTTCAATAACACATATACGTATATCTAGATAGCTTAGGTTAGCTCAGATAGATCACGATTTTTGCACAAAACAGGCGACAGCCCAAGCCGAAGTGTGCCGTGCACCATTGAGTTAGTCGCTTAAACATCCCAAATCGGCTGAGTGCCTTTAGCGCTCGCCTCAATAATTCGGTGAAGCTGTAAAGACCTTTCCAGGTCAACAGCGTTTTCATTTAGAAAAAAAAGACCCTTCGAGCTAAGAATAAAGTATAATTTGCATTGACCTTTACATTTTTTTTATTACTACAAACCAAATAAGGTTAAACAAATTTCTTATGTTACGATGCCAACTACAAAGTGTGTCCGAGAGCGATATTTTATTGAGTATAATTTGGCTCTCATAGATAATACTTATCTATCGGCGATATCCCGCACTACTGTAATGACGGTTACGCTATGTAGTCTAATAAAATCTTAGCAAGTTTACATAAATACCACAATCTATACTTTAAGGGGTATGGTCAGGTGAAGCTGTAATACCAGTTTAAGTGTAATTACTGGTAAGAAACTGAATTGCTACTGTTCTTTTGGAATTCCCATACCAGAATGTCGTTGGATATCAGGCTTTCATCGATTGGGTGCCTCTGACTCTATTAAATGATACATCAGATATCGTTTTGTCTTTTACTTTTCATTCGCTACCACCTCCAAGAGAAATAAAAAGTCACTATATTACGTTTTTGCAAAACATCCTGTCTTTCTTAGTTTTTTTATTAAATTGTTGTCATTTATATAAAAAAAAATATTTGTGAAATCCCTTTAAAAAGACTTATACTCAAAAGTAAAATAAAAAATATAGACTAGAATGGAAACATCAAGAAGAGTTATAATGTTGCTAAAACTGGTTATAACTGATCCAACTAAAACTTTTTGCTCATTTTATCACAATGGAATACTCGCAATATTGTATTTTCACCATATTTTTTACCATGAAATATGTAGCGCCTTCTGGTGGTATTTTAAATCATACTTTTTTCAAAATCTAGCGACTTTTTATTAACACCTGGAGACTTTTTTATTTCTTAAACGGTCACACTGAATATTGTATTTGTTTACACAATTACTCATAGTCCACAGATTCACAGTATTATTAGATTATAGTAAACAATACAAATTTACGATACGATTTTATAAGAAATAACAACAATTTCAATGCCTAAATAAATGTGAATTCGAGAGTTTCAGAATCTGTTTCTTGAAATTTATCAAATATTCATTTGTTTTAACAGTTAATAATGAACAAAATGACTAATACAATTTGGAGCGACGCTGTAAATTTAGAATTCGTAAAACTATATCTGAAACACGAATGCTTATGGAACCCAGTGCACCCTTTGTATAAACTAAAGTACATTAGGAAAAAAGCCCATGCCGAAATAATATCCGAATTTAAAACTAAAACAAACATTTCAATAACCGTTGCTGAGAGTGCAAACAAGATAAAGAACTTGCGATCAGGGTATGGAAATAAACTGAACAAGATTGATAAAAAAAAGAAGATGGGTCGTACGTACACACCGTACGCATCGTGGTTTCACGAAATGGACCGCTATTTAAAAAGTGTTCCTGGTCATCGACACGCAATTATACATGTAAAGATTTTTTTATATTCCTCTGCAAAGAAACAGATAGGTCACCTGATGTTAAGTGATCACCATCGTCCATAGACACACTCGTGTTATGGTGAGGGGGGAGTAGGAAGGGAAGAGTAGAGGGGAAGGTGAGGAGAGGCGAGCCTCCGGTTCTCTTGCAGACCAGACTTGTTGGATTTTTGTGAGATGGTAGTACTACCTCGGATGAGCTGACCCATTCATACTAACAACAACAGATGACTACAAATCATACATATCGTACATGACTACAAATCATGGCAAGATTTGTACAATTTTTTTTTTTGTCCATATCAATCATAATGTACCAACTTGAGTGGTAAAGTAAATGAATTTCCTAATGTTTTAAGATCACATATAACACATTGGCTAATGAAGTTATTGAACCCATAAGTTGCTTTAGAAAAAGGACTTTTTCAAGTAGTCAGGGTTATATTTACAGATTAATATTATATGTATCTATATTCAATGATGAGTCAGTTAATTAAAGTGAAATAAGGCTGTTAAATGCAATAGAAACAAGAAATATACATTATGAAGAAAGTTAATGTAAACTTCTTTTCCAAACTTTAACTCCATGTATTTTATTTTATTTATTTTTATATTAGAGACAATTGCAATCTCTTTTTCTTGCTACAAGTACCTGGTATAATGAGATGAAAAAATGATTCAGGCCTAATATCATTCTTCTTCTTTTTAGTCACAACAAACTCCAGACGACTTCTCAGAAGAAGATGACAAGAAGACATGTCCCATAAAGGCAGATAATAAAGTGCATACTAATTTGGAAACAGAAGATAGTGATTCCTCTCCTTCAAATACACAACAAACTGATAAAGAATGTGACAACAATGTTGATCAAGAATTTAAAGTAAAATTTGAAGTGCTTCAATCACCATTACAGTGTTCAACAATGGAGAAACCTTTAGATACATATATAGAGGATGAATTTAGCATTTATGGAAAATTTATTGCATCACATTTGAGAAAAATGAGTCCACAGAATGCACTGAAACTTGAACTTCAAATTCAAACTCTCATCAGTGAATCAAATCTTTCAGACTCACATAGTTAATATATGTTTGTATATAAAATATTTTACAATAGTTCAAAAAATGTAGATTTTAACATTCTATTTTATAATATTTAGTCACAAGGAGTTCAAAGTAAATTGGATTAGTGTGGCGCCTATTTATTTGTAAATAGATTATTATAATATATGAATATAATATTTATGTTCATTGTAAAATATAAGCAATATCAATTAATCTTTTGTTTGTGTTTTAATTTGATACTGAGTCTACATCAAAAATACAAGCATCATGTAAAAATAAAAAAAGAAACGCTTGTTAAAAATACATTTCTATCCGAGCCAAATTACATCATAGTTCACAGAAATCAGTCTGTAAATAAATATATTAATTAAAAAAGGTAAAACAATAAAATGGTAAAAAACCCTTGCTACAATTATTTTTTGTGACTAAAAAAAAAATTAACGGTTGGCAAGCCTGCGCTGATAACATAGAGTAAATATTACATAAATAGCGCGTGGACTTCCTCCGCACGGAAGAAGTGAAACTTCGTTAAATGTGGAAATGAAAATAGGAATGGGTAGAAATTCATTTTCAGTAAAATCATTTTTGTTTTTAGCGTTGAACGTTTAAACCAACAGTACTTTCATACCCCCTCCATGGTAGCGTTAAAGTTTAACGCAACCTTGTTGGAAGTCTCATTAGAACTTTCACTTCTAAATGAAACTAATATAATTATGAGGGGAAAATGTACATTTAAAACAAGAGAACTAATATCTATTTTGTAAATATAAATTAAAAAGAATATTTTATCAACCTCATGCCTAGTCGTTTATTTGTTCCTTTCTTGGTTAATAGTAGCCCGATGTTCTAAAATCAACAGCAACCGATATAATGCATTGCGCTACAACTGGAAAAACATTATTCGTTTCAAGCGATATATAAACATAAATTTTAAAACATCGATGTATTTAATTATCGATATATGGTTGTATACCTACTCATGTATGTGTATAAATATTGTGATATATACCAAAGAAGAGAGGGGAGCCGACGCCCAGCCTTGGCGGCGAACGCATCTGCCCGATATCTCTTTGTTCGATATCTTTTGTTGTCGACTTCGGTTCTCGCAGATTAGTGACGACCCGTTGTTTTTCGCGTTTCTTTGTGCTTTGTGTTTGCTATTAATCCGACAAAGCTGCGCCGCACGTGTGCAACATCTACCTGAGTGAGTGAGACATTCCCTTACTTATATATTTACGCATTTATTTATCTATTTATTATTTAACCACTTGCCTATTCAGTTAATTATTTATCTATTATCTTCTTATTACTATTTATTTTTCTATTATTCATCCATCAATTCTATCTCTATATATGTAACTACTTATTTATCTATCTACTTAACTGCTACTTGTTTATTTTATAGTGTGTTATTTACGTAGTATATGTTCCCTTGTCTCGCTCACTCATTTACATGCTTTGTGCTCTCATTTTGTTTTAAACAACTCTCTTGGACCGGACTCAAGATAGTTCCCTAGTTTTTCGTTTGGCGTGCCCCCCTGCCCTTTAGGCAGGGAGGTTGGTTCGCGTTCCCCTCGGGCCACGGAATGGCTCTCAAAAACGATTTTGTGTTAGGACTCCGCGACGACTTACTAGCGTATGGAGTTGACGAAAGCGTCGTTGACGCCATTCTTGCGCGTCATTGTCTCCCGGCCACGGACAATATCCAGTATGTGCCCCGTATGGCAGTTTCCGATAAATGTAAGATCTCGGACTCACCGGAGTCATCGCTGAACGAGGCGGATAGAGGACAGTTGTCGAGCTCCAGCTCGGAGGCCGGCTCCGAAATGGAGTTAGACACGGTCGCGCCCGCCGCATCTCTCACGCCCGCAATTACCGCGCCATCCGCAAATTCCGCGCCTTCTGCGCATGACGATGATTTTAAAACCGTTACATATCGGAGGCGCCCCCGCCGCGGATCGCGCTCCTCCGACTCCGACCCGGGTACCGAACGCCCGGCGGAAAAAATAGTTCGCAACAAAGATGGCGCTCGGGCGCCCGTTACGGCTATACCGCGCTCGAACAGAGCTAACTCCGTCTCGGTCTCGCAAGTCAGCGCTGCGGACTCCGCAGCGGCGACCAAAAAGCCCCGCGCACCGCCTCCGGTTACTATACAGGACAAGTCCAAGTGGACGTCCATTTCGAATAGTTTAAAAACTCAAAAAATTAATTATATATATATATATATATCTCGCCGAATAGAGAGCTATTAAAATCCGATTTAGAGGCGATATTCCAGTTAGGAGACTCCGTTATTATTGCTGGGGACCTCAACAGCGGGAACGTCATTTGGAACAGTCCGACTACTTCTCGAAACGGGAAGATACTCGACAAACTAAGTGACGATCTCGCTTTTGACGTCATAGCCCCTATGGAACCCACTCATTATCAGGACAACTGTTGCCCGACAGTCTTAGACATAGCTATTTTAAAGAATGTCACGCTTCGGTTACAACTTATTCAAGTCGCACACGAACTTGACTCCAACCATCGCCCGGTTATATTACAGCTAGGTTCAAGTACAGACACCACCCCTCCGCCGGTAAGGGTGGCCGACTACGCGAAACTCGAACGTTATCTCAGAGGTAACTCGTCATCAAACTTGTTAGATAATATTCCGGACGTGTTAGTGTCAAAAGCTGACGCGGATCTGGCTATCGATTCCCTGGTCAGCTATCTCCAGACCGCTGTTAAAGAGATCTCGAAAGAGGTACAAGCGGTGAATGATCGCCGCTTTATACTCCCAGATGACGTCAGAGTGCTGATCACGGAAAAGAACGCTGCGACTCGAGCTCACGACACGTACCCGTCGGTTGAAAATCGCGATCGCTTACGGTTATTACGCAAACAGGTTAAAGCTCGTATCGCAGAGATCCGGGCCGACAGGTGGGACAGGCTTCTGGAGAGTATCCAGCCATCTCACTTGGCGTACTGGAAGCTCGTGCGATCATTAAAGTCAGACGTGACTACTCCTATGCCCCCTCTCGACAGAGGCACCGGGTTGCCTCTCGCGTTCGATAGTTTAGACAAGGCGGAGTCTCTCGCAGCGAGTTTAGAAAAACAGTGTTCACCAAACACAGCCAATACTGACTCTATACATATTGGATCGATCGAGTCCTCGGTAGAGCGCGCACTCGCGTCCCCTCCGGCGGATACTCTAACCCCTGTCACCTTTGATGAAGTATCGGATGCCATCAAGCGTTTAAAGCTTAGGAAGTCTCCAGGTCCTGATGGGATCAGGAACGAAGTACTGAGACTCCTTCCTGATCGCATCATAGCTCTATTGGTCTGCATCTTCAATGCGGCCATGTCCCAGGGTCATTTTCCAGCCGTCTGGAAGAAGGCCGTAGTGATAGGCATTCACAAGCCCGGCAAAAAAGCTACGTTTCCCGATAGCTATCGCCTATTAGTTTATTAGATACGTTAGGTAAACTGTACGAACGGCTCCTTCTGAACCGTCTCCAGACATCCATATCAGAGTTAGATCTGTTACCACCTGAGCAGTTCGGATTTCGAGCCGAACACTCTTGTACGAATCAAGTGCACCGCCTCACGGAGTACATTTTCTCGAAATTTAATGCAGATCCGGATCCTAATCCGTTTCCGACTAATCCTAATCCGAAACGCTCAATAGCAGTCTTTTTCGATGTCGTAAAGGCTTTCGATAAGGTATGGCATTCAGGGCTCATACATAAATTGATTCAGTTTCGTATATCCGATAGGTTAGTTCACATATTACGCGACTACCTCACCGATAGGTCCTTCCGCTATAGAGTGGAAGGGGAATTATCCTCATCCCACCCGATACGCTCGGGTATGCCTCAAGGATCCATTCTGGCACCCACACTCTTTAATCTGTTCGTCAGTGACCTACCCCGGCTTCCGGAAGTAGAGGTAGGTTGTTATGCTGACGATACAGTTCTCTACGCTTCCGGTTGGCATCCGAAAGTTCTTAAGACACGCATCGAAAAGGCCGTTAGCACACTCGGTGATTGGTTTATTCGATGGCGTATAGAAGTAAATCCCGATAAAAGCGCCGCGATATTTTTCGACCCGATATCCAATAAGCATGAACGCAAACTCGCGCCTATTAAATTGTACGGTACACAGATTCCTTGGGCCAATCAGGTTAAATACCAAGGAGTCGCGTTGGATAAACGCCTCACGTTTAAACAACACACAGAAATAGTCAGAAACAGGGCCGCTATGGTCATGGGTCGGTTACATTCGATAATTTGTCACAAGAATAAGATGTCTATCAGACATAAGCTTACGTTATATAAGATGTGTATTCGTCCTATTCTAACATATAGTTCACCCGTTTTTGCACACATGTCACAATATAATTTCGATAGATTACAAGTAATTCAAAACCGATTCTTACGTAAAGCCACCGGTGCTCCACCGTACGTTAGGAATGAGGATCTCCACAGGGGCCTGGAGATGCCTACTATCTGGACGTACGTAAAATCATTAACTACTAGATATTTTGAAAAAGCCGCGAATCATCCCAGTCAGTTAGTGGTATCCGCCTCGATTTACGAAACCGTACCAATCGTTCCGCGTTACAAAAGACGACCGCGACATATTTTCACCGATCCTCCGGATAAAATAACGGCAGCGAACGATCAGTACCAGCCTGTCTCTCCAAACAGAGCGTGTTCACGCCCACGCCCGCGTAACCACAGATCACGCCGCCGTGGTCTGGGGGTAAATTTCGCTCCCGCACACCAGATTAGGCCCCCCTCGGCAGCGACTCAAGCCTAGGTCTGTTCCCCCGCCGTAGAGCCCTTGAGTACGCTGCTCGCGCGATACAGTGACACAAAACCTTACATCACTGCTACAATATTACACATAGCACCTATACGCACATGCACGCCTACACGCTCATACGCTGTTTCTCTTTTTAAGAGAAATAAAATAATGTCCTATATAGTTTAGAGGAATTTATCCGACACAAAATAAATATAGGAGTTGTTGAGGCACGCATGCTTGGTACACATGCATGTTTCAATAACTCATATACGTATATCAAGATAGCTTAGCTTAGGTTAGCTCAGATAGGTCGCGATTTTTGCACAAAACAGGCGACAGCCCAAGCCGAGGTGTGCCGTGCACCCTTGAGTTAGTCGCCCAAACATCCCAAATCGGCTGAGTGCCTTCAGCGCTCGCCTCAATAGTTCGGTGAAGCTGTAAAGATCTCTACAGGTTAACAGCGTTTTCAGTTCGAGAAAAAAAAAACAAAGAAGAGAACACAGACTATTAGTTGTACAGATAGAAGAACATCTGTGAAAGTACGAATTATACTCTTTGATGTATGACTAATAGACAATAGTCTGTGATCGGTGAATAGGATTCAGGCTTTTGTTTTGATTATTTATTTATCTATGAAGCTGTGAAAATGGGTAACGAGCGTTGGAGTGATAGTATAACATACGAATTCGTAAAGCTATACATGAAATACGAATGTCTATGGAACACGGTACACCCAGGATACAAAATAAAACACCGGAGATTCAAGGCCTATGATGATCTGATCTCCAAATTTAAAGAAGTCACAAATATATCTCTAACACGGGCAGAGGTTACAAACAAAATAAAGAATTTACGGACAACTTACGGGAGTATTGTAATTAAAACCTTACAATATTCAAGGCCAGATTGTGAATATAAATCAAATTTAAAGTGGTTCGATGAAATGGACCGCTGTTTAAAAACTGTACCTGGACACCGTTACGCTGTAATGTATGTAAGTACTGTATCATATAAATAAAAATATAGGACTTTTTTTTTATCAGAGGACAAGTTTCATTCATTTGATACAAGGCACAGTGCAATTCAAAGACATATTTTTTTGGTTCGGTTTTTTATTGACTAAAGAAAAGACACAGATAACTAAAACATACATCCAAGCAATCAAAAACATTGACTTTTACCAAAAGATATCATTATGAAATATATATCATGTCATCCTCTAATGTCCGACACCTACACTGATTAGTCCGAACAAGTGAGAATCCAATAGTGTTGAGTATATGACTTTAATACTGGATCTATACCAGCTAAGCATGCTGCAGTAGTAGATGTTACTTGAACTAGTAGTCCGGTGAAGCTGTTAAGACCTTGCTGGGTCAATAGCGTAGTCAGATCGAAAAAAAAATTACTTGAAGTATAATGGCCTCAATCTAATAAAATATAATTGTCATGTTCTACCAGTGAAAAATTAGACACCTGCAGTAAATTCACATTTATCAATCGTTTGATAATTAAATGAATACAATAGTTGTATGTATTGCATATTGATCTTGATAAAGCTTTGATTCTTGATTATAAAGGTACCATACATTAAAAGGTACATTATTGAGTTTTTGGCGGGATTTCAGTCTGTCATGTAGTGGATTTTATATTTTATTTATAATCTTGTGTTTCTTGACTCTATATTATGTAAAGTTGGTGGTGTTTTATGTAATATGGGTAGTTTATTGTGCATAACTGAAGTGAATGGAAAATAAAACCACGGAGCATGAAATTCTGAGGTGCCACAAAAACTCCCTGGAGGGTTCTAACAAGAGATCCACCATCTTGTTAGAATATTGATTGACACGACGCTTGATATTGTTATAATCGGACGACGCTTGTAATATTATTGATTACTCGACAATGGCAGTAATAATCTGAAAGATTGATTGCCAAAAAGAAAGTAAAAAAAAAAAAAAAGGTACATTACACCTAAAACACGCATTAAAAGGTAAGTGTACATCACTAAGTAGATAGTTATTAAAAACAATTATAACATCATTATGTAAAATAAAATGTACAAAACTAGTTTTTTTTTTTCTCGAAATGACTACGCTATTGACCCATCAAGGTCTTAACAGCTTCACCGGACTACAAAAACTAGGTCTACTATGTTAAAAACAAAGGTATAAATTCAATCTTAACAACAACTAAATGTATTGTAAATGTTGAAATGGCAGATGTTACACATCAAAATTATTTTGTACAGTTAATATGCATAAACCTATAGTTTATGACAGGAAATAAATATGGCATAATTAATAAACAATAAAATATTGTGAATCAAAAAAAAGATGAGTGTTTCTGTAATAAACATTTGTATTTATCAAATACAAAAATTCGGAACTATATAGAGTGATGACACTTGACCATACCAATCTAACAGTCAGTCTGATCCGCCGCTATAGATAGATGTTTACATAAAAATTAATAGTACTAAATTGATTGAAAAAACAAGAAACATATATATATTTGTGTTAATTTTCCAGGGTCAAGACATACCAGAGTTGACCTCAACACACCAAAGTTGGATTAAAGATGGGCTCCAGCTAAATAATAGTGGAGAAATAAATCCAGATCCTCCTCCTGTAACACAACAATCTGATGTTCAATTTGAAATTAAGGAAGGTGATTCTGTTATAAAAATTCAGGTGCTCCAGCCATCACAACACTGTCAAACAACACATAATCCTTCACAATTAAGCACAGCAAGAGTGACAAAAGAGGATGATTATGAAATTTATGGAAGATTCCTTGCTTCACAATTGAGAAATATGAAATTAGAAAAAGCATTAAATATACAGTTACAAATACAGAATCTACTCATTGAGTCTAGACTTTTAGACTTACGTGCAAAATGAATATTATTTCACACAGCAATAATATTGCATTAATTCTTGCATATGAATAAAACTGAAGTGTCTATGATTTATCTGGGCTAATCTCTGAAGGTGTTAAACCGAGATATATACTGTCTAACATAGGATGCAACTGAGTATTATTTAGGATACATACCATTGTGCTTTTCTACAAACTTAAGCAGTAATGGTGAATTTTTAATGCAGGTTATTTTGAATCTGTAGAAAGGTTATAGGTAAGGGTTAAGTAACATTGAAAAATTACAAACACTAGTACCCATGACACAGTTTCATCAGAACAAAGGTACAAACTCCAGCTTCTTTGAAATGCAAGCATCTTGTGGTTTACTTTCTACTTTCTAGTGTAATTTGCCAAGTTAATGATTATAAGGTATCTTAATTAAACTCTTTTATTGTAAATTAAGGTCTCATAAACCCTAGTAACTTAACCAAGTATTGAACATTAATGTTAATGCGGCAACTCATCTGTGAGTCCCCTCATATTGCAGGTCCATAGTCGATGGTGATCACTTATCAAGCAACTCACAGCATATTCTTTTGCACCATATCATGTCCAAAAGAAACACCTTTTAATAACCGTAATCAGAAGTAAACGATTATGAAACAAAAAAAAGAAATTTTCTGCCTTTTTTGCCTCTTGATTCCTTCATTTTTATCAAGTGTCCAACTCTTTGTTTTAGAAGCAACTCTTAGAAAGTGTTGTTCGAAATCAAATCGATTATATTACTGTGTTACTCGAGGATATTCTTTATTATTTTCTTTGTGAAGTTTTATCATGATGCGTGTTTGTACATACAGACATTTCTCCAAATGATTAAAATGTATTTCAATACTTCTAGACACCAGCAACAATTGTTTTCACGAAAATCCAAAAAGTACAGACACGTAAGATTTACATTCTTATTATATTATTAGCTTATTTTTCCTTTTCAAACCTCCCGCTGTATGTTAGCGTTAGCCCGAAGTAACTATTATACGTGGACGATGTCGCGGGCAGAAGCTAGTTAATAATATATTTCCTTTTTTATACTTTATAGATGTTAGAGTTTTCACCACAATCTCATGACCGATTCTGACGCGGCCGCGAACGGTCGTGTCCGCGCTCGGGGCGATATTTCGTTATTATTGTGCTACAGTGTATACAGAGTGAAGTGTTCGGCTTTCACCTTGAAGTGCCGATCCGACTGACGTGGCCCACACGTGCGCCGCAGCTGCGTAACACCTGCGTTCTTTTTCTCGAAATTGAGTGAGACCCTTCCTTTGTATATATTTATTGCTTTGTTTATTATATTATATTGGTACATTTATCTGTTTACTCATTAGTTTATCTATTTATTTACGTAGTTCTTTACCCTTTATAGTCGTCATTTCTTTATAACTTTATTTATTTTAATTATTTATTTGTTTAGATATCCATTTATTTATTTGTTCTATATCTATGCAAATTATTTACCCTGCCTGACTCGCTAACGTATTTCCTGTATTACTTTCTTCTTCTGTTTATTTTAAACAGCTCTCTTGATCTGCCACCCGGGATAGATCCGTAATTAACCCGTTCGGCGTGCCCCCCTGCCCTTAAGGCAGGGAGGTTGTTTCGCGGCGCCCCCTCTCCTCGATCCACCGCGATGGATCCGCTAGAATTGTCAGACTTGTATCGCAAAAGTCTCCTCGCGAGCGGTATAAACCAGGAAATACTTAATTCAACATATCATAATGTTGCGTCGAAGGCCTCCGAGGGCCATTTCAATATTCCAATCGCGAACTCTTTCGCGACCTTATCGCCGCAGTCTCCTCTAGACGCGCGCGACAAAGGCCTACTAGAGGCCCCGATTCCTAGTTCCAGCTCGGAGACCGGCTCCGAGATGGAGCTAGACGTGACGGCGTCCGCCGAGCCGACCGCGACCGCGAACAAGTCCGCGATTCCCGCGCCTTCTGCGCAAACAGATAAGGACGGTTATACGACCGTCTCATACAATAGGCGTCGTCCGGCTAGCCCGGCAGAATCGGGTTCCGTAGGCCCGGTGAAAGTCGCGAATATAGGTGACGCTCGTGTGCCAGCCCCGGCTATACACGGTATACGACCAAACCGCGGACGAAAGGACCTAGCTCCGTCCCGCTCACTCCCTCTCAACCTGCGGGCTCCGCAGGTAGGAAGCCGCGCCCCCCGCCTCCAGTCACGATTCAGGACAAGTCCCAATGGACTATGATTTCAAACAGGTTAAAGACCCTTAAGGTAAACTATACGTCCGCCCTGAGTACACCGGCAGGCATTCGCGTAAAATGTCCCACGTCCGAAGAGCATCGCGCTTTGATTCGATTCCTCACGGAATCGAAATTAGCATATTTCACGTTCGCTCTCGAGGAGGAGCGCCTCCTCCGTGTCGTGCTTCGCCGTGTCCCGGCCGAAATCTCGGTCGAGGACATCACTCTCTCCCTTCAGGAGAAGAAATTCCTCGTGCGTGAGGTACACCGCATGTACCACCCACGCACCCGCGCTCCCTACAATATGGTGCTTGTTCTCCTCGACCGGTCGCAGGAGGGCAAGGCCATCTTTTCGCTCACATCTGTGTGCGACCTCAACGGCGTCACCGTTGAGCCCCCACGTAAGACCCATATTCCGTCGCAGTGCCATAACTGCCAGTGTTATGGGCACTCGGCAAAGAACTGCCATCTTCGCCCCAGGTGCGTCAAGTGCCTGGGAGACCACGCCACGAAGGAGTGCGCGCGCACTCCTGGCACTCCCGATCCTCCCAGCTGTGTGCTCTGCGGTAACGCGGGTCACCCCGCGAATTATCGTGGCTGTCCCCGCGCGCCGCGCACACAGCGTCCCCGTCAGGCGAGGCAGGCGCCCAGGGCGCCTGTAGCCGCCGCCCGCCCTGCGCCTCCACCTCTCATGTCCGTGGAGGCCTTCCCGAGCCTGCCGGGCGCCTCCCGGGCCACGGTAGCGCCCGCGCCTGCCGGGCGCCTCCCGGGCCCCGGTAGCGCCCGCGCCCACGACCTCACCGCGCTCGCTACCCTCTGTGCCACGCGCGGCTCAACCCGGGCGGGCCCCTATGGCCCCCTGGGCACCCCGACCTCAGCCTCAGGATTCTTCTAAGCCTCAGGCGCCGCTGCCACAGGCGGCTTATGCTTCATCATCCTCTCTCTCGGGTAAATTCGACTGGATGAAGCATTTACTCCGTGAACACGACATGAAGGAGGTCCTCGCCTTCTACGCCATCGTCGAGGTAGAAGAGGAGCTAGGTCTCCTCTCTGCTCTAGCGCGCTTCCCGGCTATCGGAGCCACCATTTAGCGCATCGCCCGGTCACCCTCTTTTAAATAAGTCTTTAAATTCATGGGTCTTAATAAAGTAAAACCACGCGGTCTATGTCTCTCGTTTTTCAATGCGAAATCCCTTCGGTCACAGCGCGATCTAGTAGCTGACTTTTTGCGCGATAGACAGATTGACGTTTTCCTCATCCAGGAAACGATGTTAAAACCGAGTATGCGTAATCCGAGAATCGCGAATTACTGTATAGTCAGGAACGACCGTGTCACCCGCGGGAGTGGCACGTTAATCTATTTTAGGCGTTCGTTGTAATGCATACCGTTAGATCCGCCCGCGCTAACCAATATGGAAGTGTCAGTGTGTAAATTAGGTATGACCGGTCACTCGAATATTATTTTAGTTTCCGCGTATTTGCCACCAAACAAAGAATTGCTAAGATCCGATTTGCAGGCGCTACTTAATTTAGGAGATTCAGTTATTATAGCGGGGGACCTCAATAGCGGGAACGTTATCTGGAATAGTCCGTGTACCTCTCGTAACGGGAGAATACTCGACGAACTAGGTAGGGTTCTCGCTTTTGACGTCATAGCCCCTCTGGAACCCACGCACTATCAAGATCATTGCCGACCCACAGTATTAGATATAGCTCTCTTAAAAAATATCACGCTTCCTGTACGACTCATACAAGTAGTACACGAACTTGATTCAGATCATCGCCCGGTTGTTTTACAGTTAGGTCACAATTCAGACTTCACCCCGCCGTCGGTTAGGGTGGCTGATTACGCGAAACTCGTTCAATATTTTAAAGAAAATCCGTCGTCTAGTAGTTTAGACAGGATTCCGGACGTGTTGGTGTCTAAAGCCGACGCGGATTCGGCCATCGATTCCCTGGTTGATTATCTCCAGACCGCCGTCAGGGTGACCTCGAAAGAGGTACAAGCGGCGAACGATCGCCGTTTTATAATGCCTGACGACGTGAGAGCATTGATCACGGAAAAGAACGCCGCGACTCGAGCTTACGACGCTTACCCGTCTGTAGAAAATCGCGATCGTTTACGTTTGTTACGAAAAACAGTCAAGTCTCGTATTTCTGAGATCCGGGGCGACAGGTGGGACAGACTCCTGGAGGGTCTCCAGCCGTCTCACCTGTCGTACTGGACTCTAGCGCGAACTCTCAAATCAGACATGGTCACTCCAATGCCTCCTCTCGACAGAGGCCCCGGGTTGCCTCTCGCGTTCGATAGCATAGATAAAGCGGAATGCCTTGCAGCAAGCTTAGAGAAACAGTGTTCGCCAAACACTGATAACACTGACCCTTCCATCATAGAGTCTATCGAAACAACCGTAGAGCATGCACTCGCGTCTCTTCCGGCGGATACCCTAACCCCGATAATGTTTGACGAAGTTTCGGCCGCCATCAAGCGTCTCAAGCCTAGGAAGTCCCCAGGTCCCGATGGGATCAGGAACGAGGTTCTGAAACTCCTTCCTGATCGGGTCACTTTCCAGCCGTCTGGAAAAAGGCCGTAGTGATAGGTATTCACAAGCCCGGCAAGAAAGCTACACTTCCCGTTAGCTATCGCCCCATTAGTCTGTTAGATACCTTAGGAAAACTTTACGAGCGGCTCCTTCTGAACCGTCTTCAGTTCTCGATTACAGATTTAAAATTAATACCACCTGAGCAGTTTGCATTTCGCGCCGAACACTCTTGCACGAATCAAGTACACCGCCTCACGGAGTACATTTTCTCTAAATTTAACGCCGATCCGAAACGTAAACCGAAACGCACAATTGCAGTCTTCTTCGATATCGCCAAGGCCTTCGATAAGGTCTGGCACGGAGGGCTCATCCATAAATTATGTAAATCTCGCGTACCCGATAGGTTAATTCATATTATCCGCGATTATCTCACTGATAGAACATTCCGCTTCAGAGTGGATGGTGAACTATCGCTGCCCCACCCGATACGCTCAGGTGTGCCACAGGGCTCCATATTCGCGCCCACGCTCTTCAATCTGTTCATCAGTGACCTACCTCGGTCTCGGGGGGTCGAGATAGGTTGTTACGCTGACGATACCGTTATTTACACTTTCGGCTGGCGGTCGGACTTTCTTAGGAAGCGCATCAAAAAAGCCGTTCATACTCTCGGTGAATGGTTTCGTCGATGGCGCATAGAAGTTAATCCCGATAAGAGTGCCGCAATACTCTTCGATCCCACGAAACGCGTTAATAAATTTGAGCCCATCAGGCTATACGGAATCGATATTCCTTGGGTCGAAGAGGTCAAATATCTCGGTGTCACATTAGATAAATATTTAAAGTTCAATTCACATACAGACAGAGTGCGAAACAAAGCCGCTATGGTCTTGGGTCGCCTCCATCCGTTGCTTTGTCATAAGAGTAAGATGTCCCTCAGACACAAGCTCACTTTGTATAAGACGTGTATCCGTCCCGTGATGACATATAGCTGCCCCGTTTTTGCGCATATGTCCAAAGATAACTTTCATAAGCTGCAGGTTCTCCAAAATCGTGTTTTACGTAAAGTGACCGGTGCTCCGTGGTACATTCGGAGAGTCGATCTCCATAGAGATCTAGAGATTCCTTCTATCTGGGCGTACGTAAAATCACTTACGATTAGTTATTTTGAAAAAGCTGCGAATCATCCCAATCCGTTAGTGGTATCCGCCGCAAACTATGAACCCGTACCAAACGCTGCGCCTTATAAAAGACGTCCGCGATGCATTTTTACCGACCCTCCTGATTTAATCACGTCAGCGAACGATCAGTACCAGCCTGTCCCTCGAAACGGAGCGTGCTCACGTCCACGCCCGCGTAACCACAGATCACGCCGCCGTGGTCTGGGGGTTAATTTCGCTCCCGCACACCCGATTAGGCCTCCCACGGCAGCGGCTCAAGCCTAGGTGCGATCCCTCGGTAGGGAGCCCTTGAGTGCGTTGCTTGCGCGATACGGTGACACACAAATATACATCACTGCTACAACACTACACGATCACCCCCACACACGTGCACGCCTACACGCTTACACATGAAAGTGGAAGGGTTTACTTTTTTCCCTTATCGAACTGAAAAACTCTCAATTTTCCGATAATAAATATATGGAGGAGTTGTTGAGGCGTGTATGCTTGGTACACATATACGTTTCAACAACTCATACATATATGAATAGTTAGCTAGGTTAGCTAAGATAGGTCGCGATTTTGCATGCAACAGGCAACAGCCAAGCCGAGGTGTGCCGTGCCAAAATAAAATCGGCTGAGTGCCTCAAGCGCTCGCCTTAGTAGT